>JAAAKQ030047625.1:0-10125 GCA_010016005.3 Zanna intricata | reverse complement strand
TTCGGTTGGTGTACAGGAAAAACATTATCAGCATTATTTGGGATTAAAAGGTTTTTTTAGTTAAAGGTTTTACTTCTCTGTGACCCAGATAGCCCTTATGCCTTTATCACAGATTCGATTGACATATAGAAAAAATTCAGAAAATCAAGAATGAAGAAAAGAGGTGGATGAAGAAAAAGGGATCTACCCATAAAAGGACTGCAAAATAAGACAACAATCCCATTAAGACTTAAAAATTCTTTTAACACCCAATGAGACTTAATAGCCTTCTCCAGATAGTGAACACCTGTCCAACCTAGAATCCCTCACGTAAATGGACCATTTCTATCTAGAATGGGACCAACAGTCTTTGTTACCAGTTTAAATATTTGTTGTATTGCTACAAATTGCTTTCACCCAAATATTAAAAATGTATCTGAATACAGCCTCAAGCCTCTTTTATTAGACTTACATGGGCGAACTATCATTTAAGATTTTTGTTATTGAATTAGTTAAAAATGGTGTTTCTTTAATTCTTGAATTAAAAATAAAATTATGTTAGTGTTTTATTATGTTAAATGTTTTGAATATTTATTTACTATTCTTCCAGCAGTAAGTAGCCAGTTCAAAATATTTAACTTCTAAGTTCACCAGTATTATGAAAAGTAACTTTACCGTATTTTCTCTGCATGAAACAAAGTAGTATTTAAAGAAAAAATTTAGATTATACTCGTACTGGTAGTAGGTAAATAATACAATTATATTACACGTCTTGAATAAGAAGATTTTTAAACTTTGAATGTGATGTGTTTATCATCGAGAGTAGTTTATTGATTTTCTTATGTAAAAGATCAAGACTACCTATATAAGATAAATTTTAATGATATTGATTCTTTTGTTGTATTGTTGAATTTTAATTCATACACATCTTGGTTTAAGTGCCTGTTGGTTTATACTGCCTCTTATAAACTATTACTTTTTGTAGAACAAGTGATGCAGTTATCTCTACTGGGGTGTGATTATATAAAGATACAACAATATTCTAGGACTTACAGGTTATAAAATTCCCTAATATTAGTTAAATACATCAGTTTTAGAATTTCTTACAATTTTTAAGGTTAAATTATTTTGTTTTATTTATTTTTTAAATTGTCATCAACTTAGCATCCTTAAGTATAAATCTATTTGGACTTAATGCCAGTCAGTGAATTAGGAAATATCACTTTTTATACAATATTAACTTTAGTCTTGTCACACTTTGATAACATGTGTTTGGGAAATCTAACAACTTAAACATTTATTTTTAATAGTGTTTTTCTTTTAAGTATGCCATTAAATCAGGTTTTCTTTTTGTTATATTATTTTAAATAAATAATATATATATATTTAAATTGACATTCTTATTTCAAATATGTATTTTATATTAAAATCAAAGCATCAAATCATGTAGAATTTAACTGAAGTCTTCATAAGTTTTAGTCAGAATCCTCTTAATGGTAGTCAGAATTTTAAAAATTCAATATAATTAATTAATAATCAGGTGTTGCTGGATCACATATACTCATGTTATGCATGGGTACCAATATATATTTTATATACGTTATTCTCATATATATATATTTGTTAAAATTGTATTATTAATAATGTAGTACTTATGTATTCATTCGTTAAAAGCTATTTCCTGGATTTAGAATTAAAAAAGTTATAATATTTTAGCTAATAACTTTTCTTTGATTTAACAGTAAGTTCAATCCTCAGAAATTAATTCATCAGTATCTTAATGTGAACACATACAAAGCTAGAATACATTTTTTTGGTGATCTTTTAATGTTTATAAAATTTTGATCTGTGTTTTTTAAAAATTATTGTAAAAATTTCATTAAACTAATCATGCATTGTCAGTATTTTTCTACGCTATTCTTAGTTATTTATAGTTTAAAAAAAAATTAAGTTTTATAAATTGTGTTAAAATAATATTCTTTCATACTTAATTAAATAAATATCTCCAGATAACGATCTTATGTAAAACTGTTGTGGTCTAGCCTTCATGTATTCTGCATCAACTAAATAAAATGCTTGTCTGATGAGCGTCTGTCGTGGACGATGAGGTACAACTGATGGTCGTTTTTTTATTTTCTCATTTGTTATAGTCAAACTCGATTCATCACTCACTGTATCATGAAATTCCTCTTTATCCATCGTATCACCTGTATACCACCATAATTTTGATAAACACATTTTATAAAATAATGAAAACTTATTTTGAAACATTTAAAAGTACTTTTAGTTTTGTTTAAATCATAATTAAAAAGATATTATCTATAATGGTATAGTTATCGATTTATGAAAAAATGAAACCATTAATGTATAATAGCACATTTCATATTAGTTAATATGGTTTAATGATGAGATTACTTGTTGGTTAACTGCTCTTGTAAATAACCATTATGTAACTTGCTAATTTAGAACTCTTAAAAATCAGTTTTAGCTATATCGTTATGGATCAGTTTTTATTATTGTTAATTATGAAATGTTATTATTATCTACTAGACGGATGTCATTTTAAAGTAATAATGATAGTAATGAAATAAATATAAAATATGAACATTTATGTATCAAAGCTCAATGTGATGAGATATTTTTAGCAGTGGTTTTATCATTTTTAAAAGTTGATTAATCATTTTATTATTTGATGGTTTATTAGATTTATCTGATAATTTTACGTCTAAGCATTCTATTGAGTAAGTTTTAAACTGTTTTAATTGGATTTTTTGTATTAATTTATGTTTGTATTGCATTGTATTGGTGAGTATTATCTATTTATACTGTTTGTGTTTATGAGTTATAATTTTTTTTTATTTTCTGATAATTAACTATAATTAAATGAATATTTTGTTCTGATTTATGTCTATGTGTGTTATATGTTTATCAGTGAGGTTAAAAATAGTTCTTTTTAATAATTTCAGTTATTTTCCTTTAAATATATTTTATTTTTGAACATTATATTTTTTATAGATTTTTCTTTTTCAGATTTCAACTGTAATTATTTTGTCCTGTAAATTTTCTAAATAAATAAGCTATTCATTTTTCTTTCTAAATTTAGAATAATATTTTAGTTGTTTTAAAAGGCAATTTTAAACATCATTTCTATGCCAACAGAATAATGTTAGTAAATAAATATTTCTTTAAAATAGTTCCCTTTTCTGCATCAGCTGTCTTTTCTTTAATGCATTGTTTTTTAAAAAAAAAGTGCTAACATTAATTTGTTGCTTCACCTTATTTCTCCTCCTCTTTCCTGTAGCTATAATGAATATTGGTTGACCTCCCGTAATACAAATGTGATTATCATTTTGAATTTTTGGAAAATGTCTCTTTATTGAATTAAGTGATTCTTAGACAAACCTGTATCTATGAATTTTTATGGATGAAATCATAAAATAATTTTTTTCTTTTATTATTCTATCAAATTCTACACCCTTTTTGCATCTTTCTGTTTTTACTTTTAAGTTATTTAGAAATCAGTACTGTTAATGTATTAAAATTAAAGCCCATTTTATTTTATAAAACATACTTTTTGTTTGCATTAGACATTTCTTATTTTTCTTATTTTCGGTTAATGCTATTTATTATATCTAATCTCATGTGATTCCTATATAACTAACAGTGGTAGTGTGCCAAAAGTTTCTATCAGTTATCAATAACTTTTCATTCTGCCTCTTATGACTGACCATTGGACCTTTATGAGAGCCCTGTTGGGTGTTATTAATTGGCTAATAAGATAAGAAATATGTGATGGGCAATTTTTGGTGTTTTTTTTATTAAAAAAAATGATATCTTCATATGAATAATATAATTTCTTTAATTCCAAAAATTAAATACAGTCCAAATAATATTATGTTTATATATTTATATTTATTTTTTTATATGAAGTAAATATTCTTTGTTTTTGTAATATGTTTGTTGCAATTTGTTCAATTTTGGTAATATGTATGACATGTAAATGAAGGGTAGTCTTGTACAAACTCAGACGACTGTTCTTGAGATGTGTGGTTAAATGAATCCGAATGGTAAAGGACAGTGATATCCACTGTCTTAAATTCAAATTCATATAAAAACAACTAATGTTTAATAAGATTTGAACCTCAGAACCTCAACTTTGAAAACCAGCTATTAAACAACTGATTTGTGATGACAAGTTAAGTATTAGACTAGCCTGGTGGGCAAATAAATTTATATATATATATACTAAAATAAACATAGTTTGCATTTTTAATGTGTAATAACAGTATAGACATATTTTATATGGATGAAAGAGAGTAAAAAAATGTAGCATCATAGAGATACAAAATGAATTTTTGATAATGAACATAATATTAATGCAAATTCTAACAAAATAGCAGTTTTAAATTAAAAAAAATTTTGACAATGATTGTCAGATAGGTTTGTTCTTTTTTTGTAACTGTTCTGAAAATTTGTTTGTAAAATACAGTGAATAAAAAAGGTCATCCAATATTTTGGCAGTTATTTCTGACATTAGTGTCCCTCACAAAGCAAGGAGCCTTTGTCCCTCTTAATACTGTGATATTACTCAGCATATTTAGCCAGCAAACCTTCATTATTTGAAAATTTGAGCTCTGTTGCCATACATGTATTCATGGACCTTAGTTTCCTTATTTAGGAAAAACTAAAATTTTGTTATAGTGTACTCGTATGTCCAAACAACATAATCTTTCAAGAACTCATAAAAACCAAAATAATGATGTCAGAGATCTCTTTCCATCCGAAATCAATTACTAGAAATTGCAATTGGCTATTTCTTGCCTGTAATTAATGAAAATAAATGTTTTGATCTTCTAATAATTCATTTTCAAAACTTATATTGAATGGGAATTAAAACATTTGGTGGTATTAATGAATTTTGCAGTTTCCTTGGTTTCCCCGCTCTGGACTCTAACTATGAAAATCTAATTAGTCTCTTAATTAGAATAAAATTAATATTTAAAAAATTAATTTTATTTTATATATACAGTATATAAAATTAAAATTTTGGTTGTTTCTCTCAATACAGTTTGCTCATGTCTTAGTGTATGAAAAAAAAAACTGAATCAAATAACTCCTTCCTTTTGTTTCTTATTTTGTATATTTCTAACACTTAATTTTTTGCTGCCACATTACAGCTGTGGCCATAAATTTAATAAAATTTATGTAAAAGGGAATTATAAACCATGACTGAAATATTTTATATTTTTATATTAAATGTTTATGGAAGGGCACATTTTCTCATCTATTAATCTTTATTAAATGATATCTCTAAATGATAATAACATCTATATTTTGTTGTAGATCATAATACAACTAATATTAAATTATTTATTGCTTTTGTTAAGTTGGTGATTATATTTTATGATCACCACCTAGCACTTGAATGAAATGTGAAAGTTATAAATAGAAACAATCATATACACTCTATAGTTTTTTATAGAACCACCTCGAGTTAAGAACTGTTTATTACTTTGTCCTCCAGCTCTTCATTGTTGCTAAATTATGCTTACTATACATGAAGGCTGAGAAGAATTAAGTGAAGAGCAACATATTTGTAATTGCATTTAAATGTGGTCAGCGTATTCTATTTCACAATTGGTTATAGAATGTGCGGTGGCAACTATAGAGTGGAAATTTAACTGAGCCACTTTCTTATTTCCTTGCTTTTATCTAGCAAATCTAGTACACTTGAAGTAGTTAAGTTTTATTTTCTTATAGTAACACACACAAATACAGTTCGAGAAAACAATAAAAAGTAATTTTTAAATGTAGTGTAATTTTACGGGAGCTGAAAGATTTGTAATGCAAGAAATTATAATTTATAATTTTCAAAGTATTCGAGGATTTTAAATAAATATTCTGGTACATTCTTTCTCAACATTATTCATTAGAATTTATTGTAGAAATGTTACTTCTTATATATAACATCCAGTAAAAAAAAGTAATGCCATATAGATAAAGATACTGATTGTATTATCAGTAATATAACTGTATAAGCCAAAGTTCATGTTGGAATTTGCCATTAAATAAATAAATTTATAAATATGTATAATTATTTTTAACGGTGTGTCTGGTCTAAGAAAATGCTTCTCTTTGTTGGCAATGTTTTTGCTACATTTTATTTGTCTGGCAAGTAAAGGAAAGGAAAACTATATGTTCTCTTTCTACCTTACTCTCCCTGTGGTGTGTTAATGTATCGCTTTAGATTCTAAACAGTTGAACCAATTTTCAAGAATTTAAAGTTAAAAATAAATTTTATTTCAGGAAAATTAAATTTAAGTTATTGAAATTAAATTTTATTTTAATAACTGATGTATGAGATATCCATCTGACAATTTTAAAATTTCAATTGTTATTATTTCTTTAAAAAAAAAAAAATTGTAAAAATTTATTTTGTACACTTTCTGATATCACTTTTTCATCCAAATTTATAAAAATGTTGTTCCAATGTAATTTTCTACAGTGAAAAGAAATAATATTATTAATAACAATGGATATTTTTACAGTTGCTTTTTACTCACAAATAACATCAGCCTCTCATAACCCTGTTCTCTTATAAGTCAGTTTTGATTGAGTATAATAGATACCTGCTAATCTTTTGGAGTAAAAATTGTTATGTACGATATATTCAGTTAGTTTTTTTTTTTTTAAATATGTTGTAAGTTCGTTTTTTGAAAATATATTATTTTTTTAAAATAAAATAATCATGATATAAATATGAAATAATCATAGATAATCATGAAATGCATTTTATCTTCACACCCTTTCAAATTCTAAAATGCTTCTGCTACAGATATTTTAGATATTGTGGAACCATCACGTTTAATGATGCAGAAAATGTTTAAACATTGTTTTATGTGGTAGAAACGGTTGTAATTATTACCCACAAAAAAATGTCAATTGCATGTTTAGTTCCAACTGAGAAGGGATGCTACAATTAAATAGTATACTTGATTAAAGCAGCATTTGCCATTGGCATTTTATCTTCACACCCTTTCAAATTCTAGACTGCTACTGCTACAGATATTTTAGATATTATAGAACCATAACATTTAATGATGCAGAAAACATCTTACCCAGGTCACAATGTGTTAGTAAGCAGTACTTAATTTTATAATAGTATGTTGATCAAGTATTCAGATATGAACTTATAAAAATGTCTATTTATATCCAAAAATTATTTATATATAATTATTATTCTACGGATGAGTTTTATATATGAGTTAGGTTAAGTTAGTGATAAAGTATTTTAATCACAGGTTTGGTGGTTGATATCTGACCTAGACAGTTCAACATTTTTAACCTAATGAATTTTTCCTCAACCAATCTGGCTTATCTTTAGTACTGGGGAAATTAAAGATTACCATGGCCTAACTTTACAAGCGTAGTTCTCTATATAATAATCTTTAAATCTCTTAAAATCTTTCTATATTAAAATATTCTAACTTTTAAATCTATATTATTGAATTTGATAAATTATAAAATCAATTACGATTTTTATTATTTTTTTTTTTTTTGTTCTACATATTTTATTATTTTAAGAATTAGAGGAGTTTTTTCTACATTAAGTGAGAACTGTGCTTGTGCTTATGATCTAAGGATAGTAATTATTGGTGTTAATTATGATCTATGTTGTTATTTCAAAACAATTGTAGTTATTGATTTTATTTTACAATGATGTTTAATTTCTTATTGTTTTTGTGTAATATTCTTTAAAGTACTTTTAAAATATAGTTATGTTAAAATTAATATAGAAAAAAAGTTTTAGATAGCATGCAGTGTCTTCATTCTATAAAGAATGTCAAATAAATAAGAAATCATAATCTAATTAAATTATTTACTGTTTATTAACCTTTTTAACTGTTTATATAAAAAGCTATTGTCTTCAAATTACTTGATATATGCTTGTGAAAGAAATTTTGAATATAATTGATTATTATTGTAAATTAAAATTTTTTATAACATTTACTTGTGATTTACAGTGTGCAATAATCTGTGAAAAATTATTACTTTTAAGTGCGCAGTTTTATTTTATACTGAAAGAAAAAAATAAATATTTATGTAATATTATCTGAAAAAAATCAGTGTTGATTTTGTGGAATAACAGTTGTCAAAGTTAGATTCGATTAGCTTGTTGAATAAATATATATTGTTGATGGTAGCTAGTTTCAGTAGTAACTGTTTGTTGTGTTTGATTTTCATGCCTTTTATACTACTACCTGTTCTTTAAGTTGTAGTTCTTAGTTGCCTAGCATTTATTGATTATATTTCTCTAAATAAGCTTGTCTTGGTTACTACTGAATAATATTTGAATAAATTGAATAAAACGTAGTCACTATTAACAGGAAACTCTTAAGTAGTTTAATATATATATATATACATATTTTTTTTATCACTTCCTGCTGTGCAGCAAAAGTTGAAAATTAACATGTGTAATAAATTTTTTAAAAACTGGCATTTTTGTCGGAGAAAGTCTTGGAGTAAAGGTTAAAATTTAACTTGCTTGCAGACTTACTATTCCTAATTTATTTATCTCTTCTCTCTTGAAAAAACAATTGTTATTAATATTTCATTAAATGTACCACAAAAAAAAAATTAAGTATGTGCGTTTTAGATTATTTAAAAAAATAAATAAAAAATTTCCCCCCTGTTTTGAGGTTCAGATTAAAAATTATTTTCACTTTGATATAACTAATTTTAGAGAAAAGAAATTCCAGTAGGTAAGCTGAAGCAGTTAAAGTTATGAATTATCTTTTTATGTGGGTTTATTATTCTTCTAAAGATTTGGAAACTGTTCATAAAAGTTCAGTCTGATAGATTAAGATAATAAAAAGTTAGGCAAATTCATAATAATCAGATTTTTAGGATGGAAGGTGCTTTTTATGAAATTTTGATTTTATGATGTTATTTATTGATGATTTTATGAATCATCAAAAATTTGTTTTTTCTGATGATCGTGAAAAACATGCATTGGTTAAATCTTCTTGAATCTGGTATCCTTCAAGTTGTAGAATCTCCTAAATATGTAGGTAAATAGATCTTTATTCTGATCTGAAGATAAAAATAGATATTTAGATCATGTCAGTATAAGATAAATTATAAATATAAAAGCAAATATTAATATTAATTATTTCAATTCAAACACATGAAATAATTTAAGGTAAAAATACATTAAATTTTAAAAATTACTACAAAATGGTTTACAATTCAGAAGCCGCTGTTGAAAATTATTTTGAGCACATATTTATGTATTGGGATGAAATGTATTTATATATTATGTATTGGGATGAAATGAATTGTGTTTTTTCCTTGATTAGTATTGTTAAAAGTACATCAACAGAATAATATTGTTTTCATATTATTACAGAATAATCTTGTTTAATTGTATTTCAAATAAATTGGTGGGAAGAAATGGTAACAGAATTCTCATAAGCTATAAGTAATCTCATAAGTATTGTGTTGAATTGTATGAAAACAATTCTGTTCTGGTTTGGTTGATTTGGATATTTTTATTTTTTTAAGAATAAATGACTATTCTTTTCAGCGAAGATTGCACATTCATAATTATAAACACTAGGATAAGTTATTATCTAATTTTCAGAGTAAGGTTTACATGATTCATACTTATTGGGCCAGATCTGAGAGCCCGTTTTTTTATCTTAAAAACTTGTGACTTTTTGATACATCCCAAGAGATGAATATTTTATGTGAGAATATATGTAGACAAAATAAGTATTTAATATGATGACAAGCTTAGAGTTTTGTTAAGGCGCTTCAGAGCAAAACAGTACAGCCTGCTGGGCTGGTTTGTGGTTAACATAACATTGCAAATCAGCTGATTTCGAAGTCGAGAGTTCTAAAGTTCAAATCCTAGTAAAGGTAATTACTTTTATTTGCATTTGAATATTAGATTGTGAATACTGTGTTCTTTGGTGGTTGGGTTTCATTTAAACCGCACTTTTCAACAGTGGTCGATCTGAGATTGTACAAGATTCAGAGATAAAGATAGAGATAGAGAGATAGAGATAGAGATAGAGAGATAGAGATAGAGAGAGAGAGAGAGAGAGAGAGAGAGAGAGAGAGAGAGAGAGAGAGAGAGAGAGA
>JAAAKQ030047614.1:0-16414 GCA_010016005.3 Zanna intricata | reverse complement strand
TTTCCAAAGTCGCATGTAGTAACACGGGTAGTGAAAGGTGGGAGTGGACAGTTACACAGTTGTTAAGATATTAGTTTTTATTAAAATCAAATATTTATATAATTATTACTTCGACAATCTTATCTGAAATATTAGCGTAAAAGTTCCTTTATTACTCTCTAAATAAACGTAAGTCTTGAAATTATCCAACTCTATATTTTTTAAATTATTATGATGTAAGAATAAAATGTAACAAAATGAAAATAAAAACGAAACAGAAGATTACTGAATTGTATAGTGATATTTATTATCAAATATACTGAAACAAATGCATAAATAAAAATATTACGATTCTAAATAATAATTTTCGATTAATATTAAATAATCAGATGGCTTACCAAATCTGATGTGGGCACTACATGATTTCCTAGCACGCCTATTAAATTATATATGCACATATTTAAAAGTACATAAAATTTTATTTCACTAATTTCTGATATATTTTTTAAATTGTTTTATTATTTTTTTTATTGTTATTATTGAATTATTATTTATTGTAATTTTTTTTTTACAATTGCTGAAACTATTCAAAATGGATTCAGGGATGGTCAAAATATGTATTTTTGTTGAAATTTGAAAATCGAAATTTTTCGTTGTTTACTTCACAAGGAAGTTAAATAGAAATTTTATTTTTAAACAGTTGTACTATTTATTTAATTTTATTCAACTGTGTCTTTATAATTAATTCAACTGTATTTATTCTTTATTCAAATTAAAAATTAATCTCTTAAAAATTTGGTTATAATTGCAGAATTTTATTTTAAGTTGATCTCCGGTTATGAGATTAATACTGGTATGTTTGGTGTACTTCGATTGAATACCAAAATACAGCAATATATAAAAAAGTACTCGGGTTATGTACAAAAATAGATCAATAACTTCAATTTGAAATCTGATAGAAGTTGGTAATCCTTTTTCTAAATCCTGATATATCGAATAAATATATCAAGATAAAAATAACTATATACTCGTATATATCACAATTTTTTTAAAAATTATTTTGAACCCTCGCACAAGGAAAGTTTTAGTTGAAGGAAAATTAGATTTTATTTTTCTATTAACTTCTTTTTTTTTTTAACCTCCGGAACCACAGGTAAGTATATCTTCAGAGGATGAGATAAATTGTAGCGTGTGTATTAATTAACCTTTTGGAAATTACCTTTTTCATAATACAACTTTACTGCAAATAGCCTTACCGCAATACGTTCATTTTACAAAAAAAATTGGCGGATTAAAAAGTTATTTATTATACATACATTAAAATAACAAAGAAGTAGAATAGATTTTGGCATGATTTATACATTTGTGGAAGGAATCCTGCAATCAATTTTTAGAAATTTGTCGTCCCCTGCATCATCTTCGTTATCCTTGTATTCATTTTAAATTCGATTTCTAGGAAGTAGAGAAGTAAAATTCACATGATGTTAAGTTAAGAAGAATCAAAAGGAAAATTAAATGATGTTCCTTCTGTTTGAATTCCATAGACGAGATATTTGATGTCGTCATACCGTTTTCTCAACAACAAATGTTGTGTAAATATTTGTTGTCCGGCTGTCTGGCTTGTCCGTTTTATTTCACCACGAAAACAGAATTTGGTTTTTTTTGTATTAAATACTTTTCTGATAAATATAGTTACGAACTGTTTGTAAATAAAATTCAAATTTTTTATTATTCGGAATTAAATTCTCTACAAGTTTTGTTTCAAAGTTTTTTTTATGTTTATTATCTATTTAACAAAGTTATTGTACGTCAAACATAAAAAACAGGGGTTTTTTTTACCGAAATTTATTGGTTTTCATCCCCAGATTTCTCAAAAACTTCTTTTTTTTTAAATTTATTTGACCTCCGGAACCACCGTTAAGGTATATCTTCAGAGAATGAGATGAATGAATTGTAGCGAATGTGAAAAATGCCATGCCAGACCGTGATTCGAACCCGGGACCTACGGTTCTCAAAAACTACTGCAGATACGGTTCTGAGACGTATTTTATTCGATTTTTTTTTTTTTAGGTAAAAAAAATCATAAGAAATCACTTATTTGGCTCCTTAATTAACGTCTTAAAAATTTCTCTACGACTTCATTTCACCGGGGTAACTGAAATCCATGCGAAATCTACTAACTAGCCGTAACTCGCAGACAGGATGAACTCAAATTTTAGGATGTATGTTTTTTTTTATAAACTTTTTCCTTTATTGTTACGAGTTGAATAGGTTATGTAAGTCCTGGTAGAATTTATTGTACACTCTGTATATAAAATAGAGATGTTTTTGCAAAATTTTGTTTCCATTAAATTTATACAGTCCTCACTTCATCTAATCTTGAATTCCTGTGATGTACTGTAATGATTCTTCAATCTTCCTTCCACAAGTGTAATCATATAATTTTTAAATGACCTTTGTTTGAATAAAAGTATTTTTTTAAAAATAAGAAGAAATTTAACTATTCCTTGTTCTTAAATACAATAAAAATAACGTAAATAAATGTAATTATAATAATACGATTTTGGCACTTAACTTCTTTTTTTTTTACTAACTTAACAATATTAATTTTATATAATATCTACGTGAAATAAGACGTGATCCGAGTTAGATAAAACTTATTTGTTTTATGTTATTAAAAAGTTAAATATTACTACAAAAAGTAACACTTTAATATAATAAATATAAAACAGAACAAATTACATTTCTTGTGTTTGATTGATTGTAAACATTTTTACCATTACATTTATTTTGTTAAAATAGGACGTCATGCATTCAATATATGTACATTAACAAAGATAAACAGAATAATTGTTAATGAATTATCAAATAAAATCGTTTTCATGTAATTTTGTTTATATGTGTTACTATATCATTTTATATTTTATTTTACCAATTATTAATATCACTTATTTATAAATCAATTAATGATCGATCGATTATTTTATTGAATATATTTTTTTTTTAATATCGGCTGTTTATTTCAAAATTATAAGTTATTTATCATTATTTATAACACACACGTGCTCATAAGGTAAATATATTTTAACCAATCGACCTTGTAAATTATCGATTATATTATTTTTGTTTTGTTCATTTATGTAATGCATGTTTACAAGAAATTTAAATAAAATTACAATAGATTATTTCAGGTTACATATATATATTTGATTTCCCCTAATCCAGGAAGTGGTATACAATATTATGTTTTGAAAAGTTGAAAATCTAATACATATTTTAATATTTCTTATATTTGTTAATACAGAGTGGCACAAAAAAACGGGACATTTTGAAGTAATCTCACAAAAATTAAAAAATTAAAAAAATGAATTTACAGTTTTATTGTGAAAAACAAAAAGTAAACTGCACGCCATTAAGTGTTCCAACATGAAAAATTTCAATTTCATAAAACAGTGTCCATAAGAAGATAGCCCTTCGAACTTATTCAGCATTCTTAGAAGCGAATGCTTAGATTGCATAGCACTTTGAAACATTTCCACGGGAATTTCAGCGATTTCTTCACAAATCCTTGTTTTCAATTCTGTGATTTTCGTTGAGCGAATGGTACACAATATACTATTGAGGTGGCCCCCACAAGAAAAAAAAATTCTCACACCGACAAATCTGGTGATTTTGTGAGCCAATGAAAGCCGCCAAACCGTGAAATTACGTGTCTCTATTTATTTCTGTTTAGCCTCCGGAACTACCTTAAAGTATTACTTCAGAGGATGATATGTATGAATGTGAATGAAGTTTTGTCTAATCACAGGTCGACCACTCCTTAGAAGTGTGGTTCATTGAAATCCAACCATAAAGAACACCGGTATCCACGATCTAGTTTTCAAATCCGTATAAAAGTAACTACCTTTACTAGGATATGAACATTAAAACTCTCGACTTCGAAATCAGCTGATTTGCGATGTCCGGTCAACCATTAGACCAACCCGATAGGCGAAATTACGTGACTACCAAAGAGCTACCGAACGGCTGCCATTGAAGCTCTGGCAGTAAGCTCCGTGGCTGAAATCAAGGATTATGTTTGCTATAAAAGTTTCAAACATATCAACATATCGTTCAGACGTTACTATTGTTGCATTCCCTTTCCATTCTCAAGAAGTAAGGCTCAATCATTCCTCGCATTGATACGGCACATCAAACTATAACGTTTTGGTTGTGTAATGGTCGTTCGTGCAATTGACCAGGGTTTTCAGCCGCTCTGTATCTGTAATTCTCCTTGTTTTTATACCCGCTGATATAGAAATGAGCCTCATTCGATATGAAAAGGTTGTCAACGAAATCGGGGTCATCATTCATTTTTCAATTATTTATCTCAGAATTTTTGTCGTACTCAATAGTTTCAGTTCCTGTACAACTTGAATTTTGTAAAGGTGAAACTTCAAATCACTATGTAGTATTCGGCGGACGGCTGTTCGGTTTAGGTACAATGCTGATATGAGTTTCCTTGATGATCGTCATGGACTTCTTTCGACTGAGGCCCGAATTGCTACAATTGCTGTTTTTTGGGCTTTCTTTTTTAGAACTGAATCCGTCTTCACGAATTTCTCAATTCTTATTTTGATTGCGTGTTAAGATGGAAAGCACGTCCGAGATTGTAATGTCGTCGGAATTCCCGTTGAACAGCAGACACATTGTAGCCATTTTTGTAAAATGTCCTTAGGCAAATTCATGGTATCGTACCGACCCATTGGTCCATATTACTAAATAGAAGATAGTTGTGCACAGATGGATGTCACACCCATCTTTCTACCAGTTCCTTAGGGCTGTCACTACTTCTTTCAAAATTTCAAGTTTTCCTGTGCCACTGTATATTGTTTTCTTTTGTCATACTGGACACGCTTTTCCAATATTCTAAATATACGAAGAGTATCCTTATATTTAATGCTCTGTTTTATTTTGAATAGCATATGAGATAAAGTCTAACTTTAGAATCACGAAGTTAATTTATTTTTTTTAATAATTAATTAATCGTTATGTTAGCAATTTATTCATATACAATACGCTTTATTTTTGAATTACAGTAAATATCGTCTAAGTGATCTCCAAGGAACCGACGATTTTAAATCATTGTAACCGATAGTCACTATAACCGATGTTTAGCTAGTTTAGTGATAATATTTCAATATGCCGTTTACACGGGTATTGTGAGACAGTAACATAATAATTATTAAAAATAATAATAATTTATTTCCGTAGTAAAATAATATAAAAAAAAAAAAAAAATATGCATTAATAAATGCAAATACTGTAGAAAAAAAGAAGATAGAGAAAAATTGTAAAAATTACTTATCCTGCATAAGTGGGTTATTTTATAAGTCTGTCTTTAGGGTTTGCTCAAAATCAATTGTTGTCTGGATATTTCTCAATCTTTTTATCTAATAAAATGTAAAATATTGTGATAATATATGATAAAGTGATAGCAAAATTCAGGGACAGTACTTATTTCATGGAATAATATTTTGCATTCCAAATATAATTTTATTCATATTTTATGATTAGTGAAAAAAGAGGAATAATTTTTGGTTGGAATATACTGTCCATAATTGGTTAGTTCCTTACATCTTGAGATTGGTGTAAATTTGTTTGTTTTTAATTGGTCAGTCTTATTAGTACATGTGAATGGGTACGAATATACGTTACTCTGATTTATTAGTTACTGAAGTAATCTGGGAGGAGGTGATGAAATACTAGTATAATGGTGGTAGGGGTGGAAATATTTAGTGCAGTCAGGAAGGTATCGGTGAAACATTTGTGTAATCTGGGAGGGGGCGATAATACTTTCCTTTAATCATGGAGGGGCGGCGAAAGTTTAGTGTAATATTTGATATGCAACCATGAATATGTATCGTCATTGGACAATTTTTTATGGTATTTTCTGAGGGAATTTTGAATCTTGTTTAGGTCTTATTTTCTTCTTTTTGCGCCCGTTAGGTGACGTTTACGATGGCAAAAACATAAATTTACGTAATTTGTACTATTATTAAAAAATTGTGTTTGCTTGTATCTTAATTTGTTACTTATTACTAAATTAGCCTTTGATAATATAAAATTCATACCATATTTAACAACCTTGTACACGTGGATTTTTATGATTTTCTTTTAAAACATTTTTGTCCTTTGAGAAGTAAAATAATTAGCTTGAAACTTACCTGTTTAGAAATATTAGTAGTATCTTACAGAAAATATCGTTTGTGTGACCTACAAGGAACCGATGATTTTAGGTCATTATAACTGATAATCACTATAACCGATGTTTAGCTAGCTTAGTGATACTACTTTAATATGCTATCTGCAAGGGTATTATAATATAGTTATATAATAATCATTAAAAATAATAATAATAATTTATTTCTGTAATAAAATAATATCATAAAACAAAACTACACAATAATAAATACAATTACTGTAAAGAAAAGAAGATAAAGAAAAATTGTAAAAATTAATTTTTTGAAAAAAGTCGGGTATTTTGCTTTGTTTCGCACTTTTTGTGATGTAATTCAGTTTTTGAAGGTTCTTTTCTGAATTAAAAAAAACTCCTGGTTTTTTCATTAGAAACCTCTGTAAAACTAAGAAACCGGCAAACGGTTTTCATTGCCGCTAAAACTTCTGGAAAATTTGGTGGGTTGATGTCTTCATGGTTATCTTCGTTGTCATTACCTACGTCCCGGTCGATTTCTGCTAGTACTGAAGCCACTACATCATCTGTTACAGTTTCATGCGTTTCTAATAGTTGTAACCCCTTGATAATCTTCACACAATGCATTTGACAAAGATTGGTTTTTTACAGGCTATTGCCCCATTCCTCTAAAGATTCTTCTTCGCAAGCAACGTCAATAACTTCGTCAGCCTGTAGTAAATATCCTGCATGTCGAAATCAGTTTTTTTTTTTTAGTCAGCGGAGAAAACTCATTCCATGACCTTTGTAACATAGTTATAGCTTACAGAATAGTTATTTGTATTTCCTTTTTTTGATCTAAATTCTGTATCATTTGTAAAATCAGGTGTTTTTTGTAGTGGACTTTTACCAAATTGATCTAAGGGTTGTATAAGACCTGTTGTTTTCAGTAGTAAGAACACTAAGTCTACACAACAAAGATTTTCAATGTGTGAATGAGAAGGACAGTTGTCAGTGAACAGCACTATTTTGTAATTTCCAATCTTTAATTCACGGTCCCATTTTTGTAACCAAGACGTAATGATATCACTTCTCATCCAAGCTTTCTTGTTACTTTCGTACATAATAGGAGGCGATTTCAAATTGTAAAGAAAGAAAAGAAATTGTAAAAAGTTGTAAGAAAGAATTTTTGTTATTAAAGCTTCCGCTTTAATGACAAAACTTGTAGAGTATTTAATTCTGAGAAAATTGATGTAATTACAGCCAATAAATGTAAAATTAAATTTTTAAAAGTCGATCTTTACTGAAGCAAAACAGAGGAAAAATAGACAGAAAATCGTATTACTTTTTGTTGTCTAATAAATATTATTTTTAAAAACAAAAATGTCTAATTACTAATAGAAATACAAAAGTTATAATACAATATTTTAGCTGTGCATGTTCAATAATTTACAAAGGTAAAAAGGTGGTAATTATTTTTTAAAAATTAATTTAAATCATGTTACTTTAGAAATATTTAAAAAAATATTATTGTGTAGTTCGGCAATGCTAACAGCTGGTCAAGGTTGAAAATTGTGTGCTTCGTATGAATCTGTTGCATAAATTATCATACAGATAAAGGAAGTGTAATTTTATCATATCGTAGTGTAAAAATGCCGTTTCAATTTTCTAACGAGGATTACACATATAATTTATATTTTATGGTATTTTATATTCAACGATATAATTTTTGTTTATGGATTTTGTAATGAAAATTTGAAGATACTCGACGTGAATATCGGGAGAGATTTCGTAGAAGGCGGATTCCAAATACGAAAACTTTTTCTTTCGTATATCATCGTTTACGAAGGAAAGGGTCACTTCCAAGGTTCGTTTTCTGCTAAACGCTAAATAGATTATCGCGTAAATGATGGATATCGTGTGTTTCAACATATTCAAAATAAGTATTCTGTTTTTCTCTCTCTTTTTTGTTTAGCCTCCGGAACTACAATAAGATATTATTTCAGAGAATGAATGAGGATAATATGTATGAATGTGAATGAAGTGTATTCTTATACAATCTCAGGTCAATCACTCCCGAGAAGTGTGGTTAATTGAAACCCAATCACCAAAGATCACCGGTATCCACGATCTAGAAAAAGAACTTTTGCATTCTTTTCACCAGTAGAATATATCCTGAGAGTTTCTCCGTTTCCTTCGTGGGACACTCTGTTTACATAGATTTCCGAAAATTTCATGAAATGGATAGAAAACAAACTCTGTCCAAATCTACTCCTCACAATCAGTTGTAGTGCTGGATAATGCTGCGTGCCATAATAATTAATATATAAGGAACCTACCACAAAATCTAAGAAGTCGGAAATGGTATCTTGGTTACAACTGAAGCAAGTATCGTTTCATCTTAAAATGCTTAGACGGAACTCTACAAACTAGTTAAGCTACAGAAACCAATGGATAAGACGTATATTTTGGATCGCCTTTTAGAAGCTCATGGTCTAAACCCCATTGAAATAATATGGGTAAATCGTAAAAGGATATGTGACCCACTTTCAAGTTAAATGCCGTGGTTACGCTTTGTGAAGAAAGAATTTCTAATATAATAGAGAAATACCGGTCACCGATTTGTGAGAATGTGAAAAAAACTAAAAGATGAATATTTGGAGAAAGAACATTCAGTTGATGACGTTGAAAGAAGAATTTATCAATTTAAAAGAATGTTGTGATGAAGACAATGATTATTCTTCTACAAACGAAGACGATTTCGGCGACAGAATTTACCTTTAGAGTAACAGTTTTTCCATTATGGTAAGAGAAAATAAATATTTTTATGCTATTAGCATTTATTTGTAGTTTAAGTGAAATAAAAACAAGGAGAAAAGTAAAATACATACAAATTAATATGTGGAGTTAATAAATTTATATATGTATAATAACTTAAAAAAAACCACTGGAAATAAAAAGAAATGAATATGAGCAGTGACGCATGTTTTTTGCATGACTAATACACTAGAAAACAGCTGTTGGGCAAACTTTCAGCTCACGTATTTTAGTATGGTTGTATTTAATGATTAAATTATTAACTTAATATAATGTATAATTAACGATTCTTTTAATATTTATTAATTTTTTTATTCATTAATTCAGGAAATATCATTATGTATTGAAATTAAAAAATAAAAGATAATTAAAAACGTAATTATGTATTCTGGTGAAAAGTTATTTATAAATAACTTTTTAATTTATTACATTAATTTATATAATTTAATATCATGTTATCATTGAAAGTGATGCAGTTAACAATTTTTTTATGTTATTTTTATTAAATTTTATTTGTAATGCCAGCTTATTTCCAAGCTACTCGTACTGAGTCATTACTATAATTTAAAAGAATGTTTAATGTGCTATTCTATGATTTAAAAACATATTTATTTATATAAGGTAATATTTTATGTTGAAGACAAATATAACATTTATTTTTAGATATAAATATGAATGTTGTCGCCTGTAGCTTAGAAAAATTTAGTTTTTAATCTAAAGTGATATATTAAAAAATTAAAAAATAAATAAGCACGAAATAAATCTAATAATCTATTTATTATAACATTGTAACATAATATTAATATTATTACAATATTTATATTAAGTAATATTTTATTTTGTGTGCGCATGTATGTGTGTGTGTATAATATATCTGTAATAAATATTTGTCGTTTACTCATTCGTATATTTTATTAGCTTGAATGAGCAAGCAAAACAAGATTTTTTTTTTTTTGATTTTTTATTTTAAAGTGCAGTAAAGTAGTAAGTTTGTTAGACAAGAAAGAAAGCGTTTGGTTTGCGGCTAGCGGTACTCAATACTGTAACCTGCTTATGCTTGGAGTCTAGCAGTGTTGCCAACCTATTCTACCCTATTATTCTGACATCTCCCTAATATAATTTCAATGAGTTATGATAATATACTGTGTTATTCTTTTTAAAGGTAGTGGTCAGTAATATTTTTATTTAGTTTTAAAGAAAGACATCCTGTTATAAAATGAAACTAATCTATTATTTAGTATTGAATTTATTTCTTTAGGCGTTAAGAATTCAATTTTAAATTTATTTTATTGGCATTGTATGGAAAATATTAAAAAACAAATAAATAAGATTTGCGATTTATTATTATTTTGCTAAAATTTATTATTAATTATTGAAATAAATTAGTCAGACATGTTGATATTAAAATTTAGTCGTAGGTTTTTATTTTATATTAAGAAATCATAATTAATTCTTTGTTTAACATCATAAGATAAGTTCTCGAAAAAAAAAAATGAAACTTCGATATAATCTGATTTTTTTTTTACTACACAAATTGCTTTAACTCTCTGATTTTATTCAGCAGGTGATTTTTGTAAGAATCGTTTCGTGACAAGCTGATTGCAGTTTATTTTAACTCAGCATCCTTGTTTTTATGATGAAAATATGGCCTTTTTTTGAAATATAATCTCCATTAATGTAAGCATTTCTTAGATCAAAGGACGTCGCCGGCCTCCGTGGAGCAAGTGGTAGCGTCTCGGCCTTTCATCCGGAAGTCCCGGGTTCGAATCCCGGTCAGACATGGCATTTTCACACACGCTACAATTCATTCATCTCATCCTCTGAAGATATACCTAACGGTGGTTCCGGAGGTTAAAAAAAAAAATAGATCAAAGGACGAGTTTGACAATTTGTTGTTAGGAAACCTGCTGCGAGTTCCTTAAAGTAGTCGATGATAATTCGTTGGACTTAGGATAATACTGGCGTCGGTCTGAATGTGTTTCTGCTTAAACATTTTTTTAATTTCCGGAAAAGTTGATAATCAGGTGGCCCCCAAGTCTGACCTTTCGGATGATGGTTTAATAACGCCCAATGGTATAATAACGTTTCTTTCCTGTTTAGCCTTCAGAACCACTGCAAGGTATTACTTCAGAGGATGAATGAGGATGATATGTATGAATGTAAATGAAGTGAACTCGTATACAGTCTCAGGCCGATCGTTCCTGAGAAATGTAGTTAATTGAATCCCGACCACCAAAGAACACCGGTATCCACGATCTAGTTTTCAAATCCATATAATAGTAACTGCCTTTAGTAGATTTGAACCTAGTAAACTTTTGAAACAGATTTACTCTGTTTTTTCCAGTTTAAAAATATTCATTATCATGGTGCAAATAACTTCCTTTGTAATTAGGCTAAGCCGAGGTTTTGTGTTTCCCAGAATCTTTTTACTACCTTTCTGAATTAACTTTTTTTCTCTGGCAAATAACAAAACCAAAAACTTGTATTTTCGGTCTCAAAAAAACATTGTTATGGTTTTTTGGTAATTATTTAAACTTTTTTTTTGTTTTGATTAGAGAACGTAACATCATTTTCACACATTTATCTTTTTCATCATACTCCTTCTCCATATATTTAATTAAGATCTTGATAGATTTCAGCCGAGCGGATATTTTTTGGATTAAAATAAAAATTCACCGATAGAACCCCGTAATTGGCAGGATTGACGATCTACTTGGTTGATTAGATACTGTCGAATAACAATATTTGATGGACAAGTGAGTTAGAACCAATTGACAACGTTACAAACAAGATAATACAATTCCCGATCAGATAGCTCTTCATTGAGTCAACATTTGTTGTTAGTATATATGTTAACAATATCTACTTTAAAAATGATTCTTTCTTTTATAAAGAGATACCTGAAAGAAAAGTAATTTGTTACATGTATTATTTGAGCTTGTCAACGGAAATCGTTTTATTAGTGTTCCTATATCCGCAGTTTTTTTGAAGGTTTTATGTTGGAATAAATACTCATAGCCTGAGGCTCTACTTCGTTTTATAAGTTGTATGCCAAATTTTCATTCCTTTATCCATTCTTCCTTCCTGTCCACGTAACAGGAGATTTTATTTCCAATCTGGTTGCTGTAAAAATAAGTTTATCCTATGGTTTTTTTTTTTGTTTAACCTTCGGAACCACCACTGTTAAGATATATATTCAGAGGATGAGATGAATGAATTGGAGCGTATGTGAAAAATGCCATGGCTGACCGGAACTCGAACCCGGGACCTCCGGATGAAAGACCGAGACACTACCACTCGCGCCACGGAGGCCGGCTTATCTTATGGTTGTGATTTTCATTGGGGTTAAAACAAATCTACCAATCAATTTTGCTAAAATAGAGTATAGGATAGTTTTTATATTTCTTTTCGAGTATGTAATTTGAGGGTACGTAAATTTTTATGGTTGAACTGTATATCTTTGCGTAAGATTTATTTTTTTTTTTATAATACTTTTTATTGGGTTTACTAATCAATTTTAAAGTTATTTTTTTTTTTATAAGTAATAAAGGTAAAAAGTAATTCTAGACTTTTTATCAACTGGGAGAAGATAAATTTTAAGCAAATGCTAATTTCATGCTAATTCCGGTAAAGTTCTGCAACTTAATTTTTTTTTTTTTTTTTTTATAAACATACATAAACTTCATGAATAATTTATAAATAACTTGAACAAATTTATATTTATACATATCCCCCTATCCAGTTTTTTTTTGTATATAAAATATATTACGCTACATAATGATTTTAATCGTTAACTAGAAGTTTATTATTTTTGAGATTTTATACTTACGTGAAGTAAAATGGCTGTCAAAAAACTACAAGTAAAAATTATATGGAATATATTACCTGGAAGTAAAAAGATAGGATAGGATGATTATAGATAGATTACTGTCTCGTGTTGAACTAGGTTAAGGTGACAGGGAAAATAAAACTGCACTTCTTTCTTTAATGTTATTAAATTTAATACGATTATTTAGAAGTAGCGTAACAGTCACGGTAACGTGATGGTTTCTTTATTACTTTGATTGAAGGTAATAAAAATGTGAAACCATAAATTTTAAAATTAATGGTTTTGAAAGTATTGTAAAGTTAATTTAAGGTGTACTAACTGATTAACTGAAGGAAATATTTCTTCTTGGAAAATGATCTTATATTATTGTATTAATCTTATACTTTTCCCTTCCCTAACAAGGATTAAGCTTTACTGATTTGTCTTAAAATATATTTTATCTTCCTAATCTTCCAGAACGACTTCGTTCAGTAGGTTGATACCTAAAAAAAAAAAAAAAAAAAAAAAAAAAAAAATTTATTTTCATCTTTATTTGCTGTATTCTCTTCTCTTCGGTTTATTAATGAAAAGGAATTGTCTACCCTTTAAAAAAATTTATAATAATAATTTTATTCAGATGTTTTAAATTGTTAATTTCTCCATTATTAAAATTCAATTTAAAATCCACTATTTTAAATAATTCGGAAAAAATTTTTTACAATTCCTAACTTAAGGATCGGATTAGAATAGAAAAATATCGAAGAGTAAGGAAAGCTATATATAAAGAAAAAGAAATTACTGTTATTCAAAAATCTCTGCAGTATATTGGTAGTGTACCTGTCTTTCTCTCTACATTTCATATTCAAATAATCAGTCAGACTTGTTATCTTTTCACAACCTAAAAATTTTTCTTTCTCATTAAAAAAAATAATAAATAAAGTAGTTGTGATTGGAAGTACCGGAATGTAAAAAAGAAATAAACATAGTTATAGTTTTCTAAAAAACATGTAATTTATATGTTAAAATAGTTGTTTTCTTGTTGCAATCTTTACTTCTATTTACAAAGTTAAGGAAGTATTTTTATCGCTAAAAATTTCGGTTTTAAAATTTCAACTGAAATTTCCATTTTGACCATCCCTAAATTCGTTTTGACTAGTTTCGGCGTGGCATCTCTATGTACGTACGTATATATCTCGCATAATTAAAAAAAACCATTAGCTGTAGGATGTTGAAATTTTGGATTTAAAACTATTGTAACATCTTGTTAGGCATCTCTCTTTTTAATTGCAATCCACTGGACCGAAAATGTCCAAAAAAACCTAAAATCCAAAAAAATTGAATTTTGGACTTTTTCTTAACTGCAGTAATAAGCCATTGAGAGCTTTTCAACGTTATATCAAAAGTGGTACTTATTTCCATTCGTTCCAGAATTATAGCAAAATAAAATTTTAATTAATGAAATATTTGAATCTTACAAGGGGAAGGCGCATCTGTTCGAACCAGAGTTCATCTCCTTTTTTTAATTTTTTTAAAAATTTTAATATATTGATTTATAATTATTAACCTCTGATTGCAAAAAAAAAATTACCATAAATAACAAAAAACAAAAAAAAAAGAAAACATGAAAAAGTATCAGAAGTTATTAGTGAAATAAAATTTTATGTACGTTATTTTATTAATTATGTGAGATTTTTTTATACGCTCATACACACGTACAGACGTCACTCCGAAACCAGTCAAAATGGATTCAGGAACGGTCAAAACGGATATTTCTGTTGAAATCTGAAAACCGAAAATTTTGCGATCACAATACTTCCTTTATTTTGTACAAGGAAGTAAAAAATCTGTTGAGTAAAATGTAAGTATAATTTTAATCCGTTCAAATATGATGAATATATGATTTAAAAAAAAGAAATATTTTTTATAATAGTTTTAATGTACCAAAATAGATAAAAACAAATTATGTTCAGAAATTTGTTTATTTCCTTTACGAAACGGATATTAAATAATATTTTTATTGTACAGTTTCCTCAAGGTGCATTATTACAAAAAAAAAAAAAAAGTATTATTAATCTATTAAAAATAATAATTTTATTAATTAAATACTATAAATTGATGGTTCAATGAACCATAATAGAATGCACTTGTTACTAAAATACGATTAAGGTCAATTTTTTATAGTAATAAATGAAAGAAAATGATACCGGATATTGTTGTATAGTACGAAGTTATATAAATAAAATTTAAAACTTGTATCAGTGATGTAGTAATTAAATAACAAGTTGATTCGTGTAAAGATATCTCTATTTATTAATACACAAACTCATTCACCTTTTTTTTTTCCTTTCTTGTCGCGTGTTAGGTTATATGATATTCCTAAATAGAGAAAAGGAAGGCGAACATTAAGAGAATGTTAGCGTGACCACAAAGTAGGCTAATATATTTAGATGATACGGAAATGCTATATTATTTCTTTTAAGTGTCATACCGGTAAATTATATTAAATTATCGTTTTTATTTTATACTAATTTTATATTTATTAAGAAATGAGGCTATCACTACAAAAATTTTGAAGTAAAAATTTTTTTGGGTGTTGTGCCGTATACTTTTGTGATAAACTTTTGCATGGAAAAAGAAAATATCTGACTTGTAATAAAAAATCGTCACGAGACGCTACGCATATATATATATATATATATAGGAGAGAAAGACATGGAACGAGAATTTATACATGCAAGAATGATTGGTGAGAGAAAAAACATCGATGATCCGTCGGTGATTCCCGATACACTTCTCTTTCTTTCTTTATACGTACGCATATGCGCATATACATTTACATCAATATACAGTAAAGAAAAATATCAATTCCATTTGTCTTTCTTTCTCCCGCTTTTTTCTTTCTTTCTGTGTACTGGTACGCATATACGTATACATTAATACAGTATAGAGACTGCTGTAGTTATCCGGAAGACGTTGCTTTGTAGATGTGGTTGTGCATACCTATACGTATTGATGTATTTTTTAAGTTTTTTTTATAAAAAATTAATTTTAAAACCGATTTAATTTTTACTATCAAATTATTTAATTAACCATTACACTGGGTTACAAATAGATTTCTTAAGTAGTCTACTAAGTGTTTTTAAATGAATAATCACATACATTAGAATCAGCAATAGAGTCAAATATAATTATTAACCAATGATCGGTACTCATTGTTTTAATTGTTACAAGTTTTCACTACTGTTGGACAGTCCCACGACTAGTTTTTTTTTTTTTTTTAATTACATTTTGTTACACTTACAAAGTAAAGTTTTTTTTCGAGTTTTTTTTAAGCAGTAGATGTAAAATATTGATAATATTTTGATAACTATTTATCTTCGTTAGTCTTAATAAACTCAGAAAATTATTGAAAGACATTAAGTAATTTATAATTTAAAAAATCTGTTATGGACATCACACGACTTCCTTCTAAAATAAAATAATAATACGATTCTAAATTTTAATTTTAATTAATACGAAATAATCAGATGTTTCACCAAATCGATTACACACACACAGACATGTATATATATATATATATATATTTGTGTGTGTGTGTGTGTGTGTGTGTGTGTGTGTGTGTGTGTGTGTGTGTGTGT
>JAAAKQ030047602.1:1797-23305 GCA_010016005.3 Zanna intricata | reverse complement strand
TATATATATATATACAAACACACATCATATATATATATAATTTTTCTATTATATTTACATGAAATGATTTATATATATAAAATTGAATTTTGACTTGGAATTTTAAAATTAAAAAAGAATCTTTGTACATGTACAATACATGTAATATTTGTGTTTGTTAAGTTGCACAAAATCTTACTGAAAGGATGATTCTTATTTTTACTCTTATTTTTCTTTTTTAATTTAAAATCCATTAATCTGTTTATGCATATTAATAGATATTTTGTTATTTTGTTAATGATTACTGTAAGATTAATTACTTCTTTCTTATCTAAACCAACAAACAAATAATTTTAAAAAATTAATAAGCTATTGTATTAAAATTGACATGAATAAAAATTATATTGTTTATTCTTTTTAGAATTTATTTAATTCATTATACTCATGTTCAGTAAATAATATATATATATAATTTTTTTTTGATTCACATATGTACAGAATAGTAAATAAAGTAGGATGACACTTACCTTTATTCCATTATGTATGCAAAAGTGCTTTTGCAAATTTCTTGCATCATCACTTGCATTAAATTACTTTTACAAATTATTCAGATCAACTTACATATTAAAATTAAAAAATGAAGGTAAAAAATTAAAAATTTTGTATATAAAAATATGTCATCAATTACTAAAATTAAATTAAAAATAAAAATAAATAAGTAATTAAAATAAAAATGCATGTTGGGTAGCTAACCAATGTTATATAAATGCCATCAGCTATCAGTTATGTAAAATTGGCTAGGTAGTCCAAATACATTTTTATTTTATTTATATTACTTATTTATTTTTATTTTTTAATTTAATTTTACTAACTGACATCATATTTTATACATGGGATTTTTAATTTTTTAAATTTGTTAACTTTATTTTTTAAAATTTAATTTAAAAAAAAAAAATTAAATATAATATAGAAGAAATAATTTTTAATTTTAATATTTAATTTGATCGGAATAATTTGTAAAGATAATTTAATGCAAAACTGATGATACAAAAAATTTGTGAAAGCGCTTTTGCATGTAGAATGGTGTGTGTGAGCGTGTGCGTGTGTGTGGTGCATGAGAAATAGAAATTATTGTTATCCTAGATAAAAATTTCCTTTAAAATAATTATCTATTTATATATACTGAGATTGAGATATGTATTTGTCTTCACAAAACCCACATACAAAAATATATTTTAACGAGATAGATAAGTTTTATTATTAATTAGTGTGGATCAGTTCAATTCATTGCTAAATAATTCACAATATCCAATATATAATGATTGTTTAATGATTGAACTAACAGTTTTTGTTTAATGTTAATTGCACATTTTAAATGCATTTTTAGAGGTCATAAAATTTTTTAAATCAATTTATGCTATTATACTTATTTTCTTACATATTAAAAAAAAAAAAAAAACAAATTTCTGCAATCTTGCTTTTGAATATTAAATTTATTTGTAATTGAATATAAACATTTTAAATGCACTTTTTAAAAGATTGGTAATTTTTTTAATAGACATGTATAGGCTGATTCTAAAATGACTTGTGTAGTGTTGTATTCAAGCAGAATTGTAAATAAAATATATTTCTCAAACGTTTTTACCTCTGATATTTTAATAAATTATAAAAAATTAGTAAAGAATGAAAAAATTTTGGTATATTACAAAACCATCATCAGGAATTAAAAATATTATAACAAGTTAAAAAATGAAAATAATGGCAAAGATTAAATTCCTTACACAATCATGACTGTATGCATTCTAACAGTATACTCCTAATTTAAGAATTTTTTGATTTATAACATTTTTAACTCCTGATGATTGTTTTGTAATAAACCGAAAGGTCTTAAGTCACACTTAATTTGCTGGTAAGGTGTACTTTTAATTTTTATATAATATTTTATAATAAATAAAATATATTTACACAAAAACTGGTTGCACAGATGATTTTTATGTGGATGAAAGCCAAACATATTTAGACTATAAAATAAATATTAATATATTAAGTTGTGAGTCCATTAACAAATATTTTAATCATGATACAATACTCGTATTTTGGACTTCGAGTAGTGACTGTAGGGTACTCTTTCCGTAGTAGTTAGTAATTCTACACTTAAAGCATTTAAAATCAGCATAGCAATTTTAATATCAGTGGAAGAAAATTTACATTAATTTGATCATGGTCTGGAAATGTTTACATAGTTGGTTGACGTTTAAAAAAAAAAAAAAATCATCTCGGCTTGGAAAAAGGCAGCATTGCAACCAATGAATCCATTCATAAGACATGCTATACACTTTTATCATCCATTTAATATTTATTTTACAATCTAGTCAAATGCTACTCATCATTGTTTACAATGTCGTTCTGCTTTATAAATTTTGTTCAAGATTTAAGTATAACTTTGAAATTAAGTTGTCACTATTTCCTGTACGTTGTTTGATGGAATGTAATATATTTATTAAAACTTACAATATTGAATTTTTTAAAAATTACTACCTTTTGATGCAAATGTGTTTTACTGGAACTGTGTAGCATTAATACAAATTACAATATTCCTCAATAAAACAAAATAAAACTTAATAAAATAAAATTTAAAAAATCAGCTTATAAAAAACATCCTAAAATGTAAAAAATAATATATAATTTTAGGTCTGTAAATTTTATTCATGTTTATAAAATGACAACAAAATAAAAATAAACTTACAAAACTTTTATTTTATGTTGGCTTATAAATAGAAATTAAGGAAGAATTGAAAATTATATAATTTTTTGTTTTATTGTAAAAAATTTTAAGTTTGCGTATTTTCTAATAGTCTATTTGCACATTAGTAATAGATATGACAAAATTTACAAGATAAATTCTTCACTGATGTTTTATGGATTTTATTATTTTTATAAGTTCAATTTCATAATTATAATTTGACTTGAAAAACTCTGTTGTTTGTAGTTGACCATTCAGTTCTGCTGATTAGTATAACTTGTCTTAGATGGAAAACTGTGTTAGTGTAATTTGTGAGTTACCCATGTACACTAATCTTCCAAAGTAGTATAATTTTTGTAATAGTAATAGTAATTAAACATAATTGGAAAGTTATTAAAGATATCTGGGATATTTGATTTCACATTGTTAACTTCACCTGCAGTTCTCTCACAATTCTATAATTTAACTATAGTTATGTTTGAAATCATGTAGTGATGAAAATATATGAAAAGATGAAAAAAAGATACACAAATAAAAGATACATCTGCAACCATTTATTGAATGAGTAATCCTGGTTTTTAACTCTTCCTTTTAACATTTCACATGTTTGTTTACAAATATTAACTTTATGGTATATTTATTATATATTGTTAAGTTTAAAAAATTAAAAAATGAAATACAAAAACGCTTAGATGTAGGTTGGTGAAGTAACTCCACAATAGCCATGGCATCAGGTGTTGCTGGAAATGGTGTTTACAGTATTGGTATAACAATAAAGTTATTTCTGGGAGTGGCTAAATCTACCAAAATCTATTAGAATCAACAATTCAGTTTTGTAATTTATTCTTATTTTTGCTTTATTAATTCACTTTGATAAATTCAGTACATAATGACTGATGTCCGTCTGTGGTTTACAGAACTGCTAGTCAGTTCTGATGTGTGATTTTACTCTTAGTGTCTGTATTTCAATTTTTAATATGTAGCATACATCAGAGTTAAACTCATTAGATTTCATAATGAAAAATAAATTACATATATTGGGTGAAAGCACAATTAAAATAAATACATTGATAAATCTATTATTTTTAATTTAGCTAGAATACTTTTTTTTTAATTCTGGAGTTTCATTGTTGTTAATTGATCTTTATAAATATCTTTTTATATATTGTATAAATATTGAGTTTTAATTGTAATTTTTTTATTCTTTGTTTCAGAAATTAACAAAAGGAGCTGATAGCTGGTCCTTAGCTGAAGTGGTACATGCAATAGTTCTCTTAACACATTTTCACTCTTTATCAAGTTTTGTTTTTGGGTGTGGTGTTAATGAAGAGTTAGACCAAAGGAATGAAAGAGATCCTGGTTTATCATCTAAACCCGGTTCACCACCAAAATCCACAGATAAAATTCAAGATGCATGGAGTGAAGGTGATAGCAATGTTGGAGTAGAAACACTTGTGCAACGTATGAAATCCTTATCAGAAAGAACAGAAGAATTTTCTGCTGAAGAAAAAGCAAAGAGGTTTGAGCATGTAGAATCCCAAAGCGCTGAGCTGTTGACAAGTTCTAGTATAAGAGTTCAACCTAGTATCGGTCATTTTATTGAAGATCCAGACTTCGTTTATGAAGATTTTGCAAGGCGAGGAGAGAGCTCGGATATTCCAACATTTAGAGTACATGTAATATTTTATTATTTTTTAAGTGTAATATTTCATGTTTTAATTTTAATTTGGGAAGGAGATCCATAAATCTTTGTGAATTGTTAAAATGGTTTACAACTCTTAATTAATTGCACTGACAGATCTTGATTAATTTTTAAATGTAGATTTTTACTGTATTTCTGAAAATTGATTTTACTGGTGATAAAAAAATTATATTAATAATTCTAACTAATAAACATGTAGATTCTATCTACCTTGTACTTCACCAAATTTTTCTATATATTGCACAACTCTAACTTAGAATAGAATATTTGTATATCTTTACTATGCTCTATTATTTGGTTTATGTTAGATAAGCTTGGGTTTGTTTTCAGGAGGCACTTTTGCATACTTGGAAAAGCATTTTGTTGTAGGCTATATTTGTGCTGTTCAGGAAAATTCGTTGACTGTGATGTAGTACTATAATCATGAATAAAATTATTCTAATCTATAGGGTAGTTTTGGCAGTTGGTCCCTGCTACTTTATAGGGACCTCATCTTAGTGCAAAGCTTCACCCTTCGAATAAGTTTTTTTTGCATTCTTTTGTGATCCTCTATGGGTAATCCATTTCTTTCTCTTATCTTGACCCCTTACTCCACGGGGTTTTCCATGGATTTTAGCAAAACTCTCCCTAAATGTTTTTTAAGTACGTGTGGACCAATGTAGTTATTGGTTTGGTTTGATGGGGACTTCTCAATTGCGACTTCTATTTCTAATCTGATAACTATAAAAAGTTCAAACTGGGGTTGAGGTGATTTCTGATAAACCTGGATATTCTAATTTTTCCTAATATATCCAAATTTTTTTATAAATGTGTACTTTTACTAGAAACCAGCAATGTTCTAATTATTTTGTCATAAAAGGGACTCTACCAACTAATTATGAAATGATAACTGAGAATGGATATTTTCAGAATATGCAAAGTAAACTTAGAAAAGTGATAGTGGCATTTTAATTGATTTTCCCAGTGTTTTACATTATTTAAGGGTCTAATTTATATAGAAATATAAGAATTGTGTCAATTATAATTATTTTTTTGCCAGACAGAATAATAGTGTGATAGTAGTAATGGTTTTGATTGTATTAAAAATTTAGAAAATACAATAAATATGATTCTAATTTTATAAATGACCTCATTTTTTTATTTATTATAATTATTGATGTCAAAATGTTTATGGTGAAATCATTTCTGTGCAATTGCTGAAATTAGATATAATTTTTTTTTAACACTTATTGAAATAAATACTTCCAACAATCTAAAATTTGATTAAGGTACAAGTTCATATTTTAGGGAATTGTATTAAACTATAGTATATTTTCTGCAATGCAATTACAATTTTCTTTCATTTAAAATAAATTCTTAATAAAAATATGTAAAATTTGGCTTTAATTTAGTATACTTTTTTTATTTTATTTCCTATTGGTTAGTTAAAAAATTAAAAAGAACTGTCAAAAGACAGTTTGAACTGTTGTAATTAACAATTAAAAATGTAAAGACACATAAGTCTTTAGATATCTTTTCGTATCCTGACTGTAATGAGACCAAATGGATTCAGGTTCCTTACAGGTAAAGTTAGGTCTACTGCTAGTGTTTAATATATATTTTTTTAAATTTATACTACGTTGTGTGTTACTAACCATTGAAGTTTCAGAATATGTTTAACAGATTCAGGCCTAAGCCTGAATATACATCAATAAGTTAGTTTTTTTATAAGGCTGGATTATATGTCAGGATGCATAGTAAACATTTTATGTCGGATTACATTTAAATGCATAGTAAACAGTGATGGGCTTATAGTCGTTGCTAGGCCTCTTAGATTCTTTCAGTAGTGCATTATAATGGTTCACTATGAATTTCAATGCAATCTAGCGGATGTTTTAGTTAATAACAATAAAAACAACACCTCATGTTCAAGAGCGCTTTAGGTTATAAAATGTAAGGTTATTTGGTGTTGTTTACATGCTTTGATTTGTGTTCTGGTTTCTTTTCTCTTCTTTTTTTTTTTATTTTAATATATTTTATTATGTGTAGAGTTTGTTTTTATTATAAATGTGTATGATTTACCAGATAAACAAAAAAAAATTGTTCTTCCAATGATTAAAGGGATGTATCTGATTCCAATATTTTCGGGTGTGATAGTGAGGAAATCAACAAAATAAAAGTTTTGAAACTCAACCCAAGGAAGTAGGTGAGTTTTATTTTGTGATCAGGTTCTGAAAATTATGAGTTTGATGATGAAGATAGAAACCCAGACTTCGATATCAATTTCATTACTTCATATGATGATGAAGAAATGGAGGTTTAGACTGACATTTTTCTTCAATCTGGCCTTTCCACTGCCCCCAACCTCAAATAATTAATTCTCCTATAATTCTCTCCTATATGCTTCTCCTGTATGCTCCGCGTACTAATAAATGTAAAAAAAAGGGATACTATTTCTAAGAAAAAGAACGAAATTGTCAGATACAGATTTAGGCTGGTCATTTGGTGATGATTTACTTACTTTACCTAATCTTGAAGAGATATGTTGAATTACTGTATGTTTAGATGAAACTTCTACATCCCTAGATGTATTTTCTATATTTTTTACAGAATATATTGCAAAACTTATCAAACAAGAGACAAACAAAATTAAATGAATAATAAATATTAGGGTAACATTTCTTTCATTGAATTTTATGATTGATTATTTGTATGAAAAAGTACTGAAAAACAAATCAGTTTCAAAAATCCGTAACTTATTTTACCTTTATTATATTATAAATTTTTGATTTTATTGTCATTATAAAGTGTGAAATTTTATCGTTTAGACAATATAAAACATAACAGTATAGCAGTATAAGCATAACGTGTATTATATACAACAATTTTGTATATTTATTGACTAGTACTGTATGGCGTTGCTACTTTTTGTTTTTATGAAATTTGAAGGAAATTTAGATGGTAACAGTTTTTTTTGTAAGTAATCTTACAAATATTTGTATTTTTAATGATAGCTCATTTCTTTCTCATTCACTTACAATAGGTTGTGTATTTGTACTAGCTTATTAAAATTTTTTTGACCCCTCAGAATTGCCCAGGCTTTTCCAGTCCAGTCACGATATTAAGGTTTAGGTCTGAAAGTGTTACGCTTCTGTGGCAGGAGTGCTAGCATCTTGGCCTTTCATCTGGAGCAGTACCTAATGGTGGTCCCAGAGGTTTAAAAAAAAGGCTGAAAGTGCTAATAAAAGCTAAGAACATGAATTCTTCAACAAGTTTCTGTTATAGTATTATGTATTATGGTGTAGCAATTCTATTATTTCTGTACTACCCTGAAAATTGAGCATTGTAATTTATTTAGAGAATATTAACATTCTAATTTATACTTAATACTTTTTTTTTTTTTTGTTTTGTTTAACCTCCGGAACCACTATTAAAGTATAACTTCAAATGATGAGATGAATGAATTGTAGCGTGTGTGAAAAATGCCATGCCTGACCGGGATTCGAACCCGGGACCTCTGGTGAAAGGCCGAGACGCTACAACTGAGCCCCAGAGGCCGGCCTTATACTTATTACTTAGGTTTCTGTAAGTGAGATTGTTTTTTAGTTAGAATATAGTGATATATATTCTATTGTTTGTCTTATTTAAATGTTTTTTTTTTTTTTTAACAATTATTTCCTAATTCTGTTACAGGATTACTCATGGGATGATCATGGCTATTCACTGGTAAATAGGTTGTATAATGATGTAGGAAATCTGTTAGATGAGAAATTTAAGACTGCATACAATTTGACGTATTATACTTTGGGAGGACGTATGGGTGTTGATACATCACGGTTTCGAAGAGCTATATGGAATTATATTCAGTGCATGTTTGGAATCAGGTACTTTTATCCAAATCATTCTTATAAATGTTAACAAATTTTTCTTTCATAAAAAAGATTTGATATTTTATCCTATTTTGAAATTAAAACTGTGTAAGAAATCTTATATTTACCATTTTTATATTCTTAATTTTTATACGCTTGTCATACTTATTTGTGATTGTATGTTTGATCTAGTAAAGGAGAGTACATAAAATTATTTTGCTCAGTTTTGTCCAAAAGGCTGTTATGAGATACTCTATTCTATGAGTTTGATTCAGCCATTTTCATTCTGGAACTTTTTGATTATGAGGTCTAGTGGACTGATTTTTAAATAATTATTATTTCTTTCAACAGAATTTTCATTTTTCTTAAAGAAAGAAATTAAGAAATACAATTAACTTCTATTTAATGTAAATAAAGATATGAACTTATTCTACTCAATGCCATTACAATTTTTTTGTAATCATATGCGTAATGAATAAGTTTTTGGGAAAATAATGCATAAAATGTAATTGGATTTTTTTTGTTATTTACTGCTTTGATGAAAAAGAAGTATACACTAAGTTGAAACATGAGTAATTTTGAAATAAATGTAGAAAATTTCTTAATTAAACTGTTGGACCATTTTGCCTTTAAGTTCTCATAAACTTAATTAGAAATAAAAACTTTATTGTACCTAATTTTTTTAAAATATAAATTGAGGACCTATAAATGTGTCAAGATTGCAGGTGTGCTCAATGAAATGAGTTGCATAACTCAGAATCTTGATATCTAACTGCTACCAAAGTAATCTGCATTTTACTCATGTAAACTGTTTTATATAAATATATACAAAAGTTTTAGAGTATCTTAATAAATATATATACTTAAATTATATTAAATAAACTATCTAATACAGAATTCTTTCTTAGGTGGTTAACTTAATAGAATTTAAATATAATTCTACAGCATAGAGAAATAATATGAATCTTAAAAGAATTAATTTCGGTAAAGTAATTATGAATGGTAACCAAGCAAAAGTTAATTCCTGGTTGACTTACTTTTTTTCCCACTCACCTTTATTATCCAACTAGTTGATTTTTCTTTTTGTGACCATTTTTTGACTCCTATCCACCAGCTCCTTTCTGAAAACTTAAAATTCAGATCTTCTTGAATGTATCCCTGTTCCTTATATTTGTTGGATTTATTCTGCCATCATGAGTTCTTTCACCTTTGTGAACTACTTAATCTCTGTCATGTTTCTATTGCTAATCTTGAAAATCCTTTTCATCAATTTGTTTTCATTCATTCTAGCCAAGCACATGTAAAAGGCCAAACTTCTTTTTCATATGGCATCTGTGGGTCTCTATATGGAGGTTCTTCTGCAACCTCCAACCTTCATCAGTTTTCCATGAGCCAAGTATCTTTCTTAGTGTTTTTGTTTCAGCAAACTCTAATTTATTGATCTTTCCTCGGTTTAGAGTTACACACCGTGTAGCTTATGGCACTACAGACTTAATTACTGCAGTGTAATATCAAATCTTTCCCGCCCTTGATATCTTCTTTTTATTATAAACATTTTTGTAAAGACTTAGGTCGTCAGCAGTTTATTTATTCTATTTGCCTCTCTATCTAACCCATTCAGTTGTATTACCCCATCAAGATATTTTTTGATATTTCTCCATCTTCTTAATTCTTCCAAGGTTTGTAACAAAATAATTGTTGAATGCCTAAGTTGGCAAATAATTGGTTCATATGATCAGTTTTATCAATTGATATCCTTAGACCTGTTTTTCTACCATCTCCATCAAGTTGTTCAGTAGTTTCTCTGCAGTTTTTAGGTCCTCTTTTCGGATTGCAAAGTCATTTGCAAAAACAACAGTCCATGTTCATATTTTCTTTAGTCTATCCTTATCTAACTTTTCTAATTTTCTCTTCTTCACAGATTTTCTTCTATTTCTGACTATTTTCAAGAGTTCATTGAAAAGAAGGGGGGATAGGCTACTCTTTGCCCTACACCTGCCTGAATGTTGAATGGCTGCAAGATCTCTCCTTAATATAAAATATACATATATATATATATATATCTTATATATTAATAAAATGGGTTTAAAAATGTATTTCCAGTTTTTGTGAGAATTCTACTGGATGGACCAACTGATTTATTTTTTTATTCTGCTTGGAATAACCCACTTATATGTCGTCATTGGACCCCAAACTTGATTCTTCTCTAAGGATTCCTCAAAAAATCCCCATTTAAGGAATCCCCCATTATAGAACTTTTAAAAATTATTCACAGGAAATCACTTTTAAGGTCTGTTGATGCTTGATTACATATCTGTGGGCCATACCAGACAAAATAAAAAAAAACCCCATTCCATTCAGGAGAGTGTCTGAATGGGCTTAATTACATTAGATTTATTTTCATAATTTCAATGTGATTAACGTAAGATTAGATCATTGATAGAAAGAAACATAATTATTAATTTTATTTTTAATTATGTTTACAAAATTTTAATGTATATGTTGATATTGAATTTTTTAAAAATGAGTTGTTTATTTTTACAGCAAGAATACCTTTTGTGTTCTCATAAAATAATTTATGAGCTTTTGTTATGCTTATTTAAAATTAATATTCTAATTGATCATTGTCCTAAACATGTTTTGTTTGACCAATGATTATTTATTGTGTTTTGTGCGTGAAAAGTGAAGACTTGTATATTACATCATACATTGTTTTTATGTTTCTTTTGGAAAAATATTGCCTTTGGAATTGTCCAGAAACTCTTGTTTCCTAGTTTCTTACCAGTGGCTGTATAAATGGCTCTACTGACCTCAGATAGTTATTGGGCCTCATACTTGTTAGAAATTTGTATAATCCAATGTACAGATGTTAAATGAAAAATTAGCTAATAGTAAGGTGATATATTTTGTAAATTTTAATTCATGATTAAAAATATATAATTTTTGAATTTGACTACTACAGATTTTAACTGCATAATGCCTTGTTTTGTATGTATTTTTTTTTACATTATGTTTAGTTTTTTGATACTTTAAAAAATTATGAATATATTGCTTTAAAATTTACATTTAACAGCATTAATGTTTGTACTAAATGTTTAATTTTTTAAAATTATTATTTGAACAATGGATGATAGTAGTATATAAAGCACCACAGGTTAATCGTATTACAGATTTATTACAATATAAACTGCTTCATTTTTCACAGAAATTATTCACTTAAACTATATTCAGTGAGTCATAACTATATGAATTTAATGATTCATAACTAGCTAAATTTTTTATGATGTTTGGTTCTGGAGTTTTTATTGTGTCTAAGTTAATCTTTTTAATCTATTAATCTGTTAAGTTAATCTTTTTAATCTATTAATTATTTTCAGGCATGATGATTATGATTATGGTGAAGTAAATCAGTTACTAGAAAGATCTCTTAAAGCATTTATTAAAGCAGCTTGTTGCTTCCCTGAGCGAGTAACTAAGAGCGACTATGACCGAGTTCTCAGGGAATTCAAAAATAGTGAAAAGGTAAATGAATTTTATTTTGAAAATTTTTTACATGAAATCTAATGAGGCTTTTCTATTTTTTGATTCTGACACATTTTCAGCTCGGTGGAAGTGTATTTTATCAGTGATTAGCACTAATGTTAAATGTAATGCTAGCAAAAATTATTGGTGATGCTTGTATTAAATGTATGTATGTAATGTATGTCAAATATGGATTTTTTATATCATAGGTTTTAACTGTGTCTGTCCAACCTATGTGGTTTTGTGTGTTTCATACTGATCAGTGTAAATATGATTAAATCTTTGTATATAAGTAAAATTTCCATGTACTTTAAAACACAACTTAAGTTTTTTTGTACACTTTGTTATGCGAGTTTATGAAATCAACTTTTTCAAAACTGATAAAACAAGATTGTTTTGGACTCATCTTGTGCGTTATGAAATAAAGTATTTCAAACATGTACAGATGTTTTATAAAATTAAAAGCCTGATTTGGGATGTTTATGTTAGTGAAAACGTTCTTATAAATATTTGTCTAGAAATGATTAATGTATGAGCTTAAAACTCCAAAATAAAAATATAATGAAATAAAATAAAGACTACTGAAATTCTCTTAACAAATTAAGGGGTAAATTTATTGATGTATGATCTTTTTGTTCTAAAAAAAATTAATAAAACAGGTTCTAGAATCTATATTTCTAGTTTTTTCTGAAAAATGTTGCAAAGCTGAAATCATTAGTTATAAAATTTTTTTAAAAATGTTTATTCTAAATTATCTCTGTTAAATTGGAACTATAAATCAAAATTTCTATGAAAATAATAATTTCATGAAAATTAATAGAGAATTTAATTCTTAGAAAATTACTGTTAGTAAAGTCAATAGAAAACAAATACAAGTTTTAGATATTATTACATTAATTCAAAATATATTGAAATACATAAAAAAAAAAAAAAACCATTACAGTTTTAAATAAGAACAGAAATCTTCATTATGCAAAAAATGTTGTAAACAATTCTCTTAATATCATGTTAGCTAAAACTCGTGGATTTAATGCACACTGAGCAACCTAACTTTTCCTTAAAAGATTCTGTTTCTAATTCCTATCCTTTCATAATAATATAAAGATCTCTTTGCTTTGAATTTTATCAACTCGAAATACTTTCAAACATTCTGTTATAATATCACATTTCAAACACCTCTATTCTTTTTCTGCAATTTATGATTCAATTACTATAAAGTTCTATTCTTCACACATTTTCAAGAATTTTAAATTAGTCTGCTTTTGATATTTCTACTATTTCATACGACTTTTATCATTTAATTACTTAATTACAAAACTCTGTAACTTCTGGAGTTTGTTGTATTTTCTTCTAAATTATTAAATTTTACAAAAGCCTCATTTTTTAAATTTTCATTACCTTTATTTTAGTTAAGTTTATTTTTAAACTGGATTTCTGTCCTAACAATAAATCTATAATATTTATAATCTCATCTGATGTAGTTTTGGTTTTTACCATAAGAATTATATGATCAGTACATCCTTTTTTTCTGTTCTTGGATAGTTATTGTTCCTTCAACTTGTCCATTCCTTCAGTTTAATTCATGTATTTCTTCATAAGTAAAATCAGTGTAAGTAGATTTAAATGTACATTTCCCGTACTAAGCAATATTTTATATGAGAAATAATTTTCAATAAAATAATTTTGTCAAAATAATTGTGAAAATAGTACAAAATAAATTAAAACTGAAATTGAAGATCATTTTTATTGCATTAATAAAGCTGAAGATAATTTACTGTTAGTTTTGTGAACAATAAACGTCACATATTTTAACAAGTTAGGCTCTATAAAGAAAGTAAAAAATTAATGAAAAAATTAAATTACTAATAATTACTGATTGTGGAAGATTAACCAGTGCCAAAAATAAGCTCACTGTATTAGTTATATCCTGTGTGTACTATTTCAAAGATATAGGACATCAGTGATTGGCAGTTGTTACTGTGTTACTGTCTTGCTGGTACTTCACTATATCCCCAAGTTTTTTTTTTTGTAAATATAGGTTTTACTGGAAGCTAAAACAAGATTTAGAATTTAATAATATATTAAGGAATGTATGGTACTATACAGTAATAAAAGTCTTGGAGATAAATGTTAGATTTTAAGTCGCAGTAAAATATGAATGAAGTTAAATATCTAACATTGTCTGCAGTAAAAGATTGCCATATTTCATCAGTGATCGGTATAATGCAAAAATCTTCTATTTATTTAACTTGTATTACGCTATTTAAAAACTAGCTTTTATTTTACAAAATTTTAATGCGTATCTGTTTGTTTTTATTGTAGGTACATGTGAATCTAATGATATTAGAAGCTCGAACTCAAGCTGAACTCCTTTACGCTCTCCGTGCTATTATGCGTTATATGACATAGCAGACAGACCAAAGTGATTATAAATATCGAAAGACTTTTATTATTTAATATTCTTGCGTATCATTATTATTATTAATTATTGTCATAATTATTGTTAACATTATGTTAATCAACATTGAATAATATCATATATTACAATAAATACATATATATATATATATATATAAAAATATGATCTTATGTATTAGATTTTTGTGAGAAGTAAAATATGTTTACTGAAAGTTATCACTTGTATTAAAAGAAAAATTCATATTATTAACATTAATGTATGAATTAATCATGTCTTTATTTAAGTAAATAAAATAAAATATATATTTATATATTTTAAGTGAGGTGATTTATTGTGATCTTTTAAAACATATAATATTGTATAAAATTACAAAATTTTGTTTGCTTTTAATTATCTGTGTTAATAAATTTATATCATAATATGTATAATAAAAATAAAAATGAAACCCTTTTATTGTATCTTTATAATTATCTTTGTCTTTTTCTCTCTCTTTCTCTCTCTATGTAACTTTTCCCCTTTTTATGGTCAGTAATTACTATTTTTTTTAAATTTTTTACTACTGTTTAATTGAATCAATACATTTCTCATTGTAATTATTGTCGCCATGCTTTAGAATTATAAAATATATTTTCCATACATAATTATTTAATTTGTGATGAGGTTTTTTGTATTGTAATTGTTTGTATTACACTGTTTCATCCTTTAATTTTCTTGTTAATTTTTTTTTTTATGAGTTTATGTTAGTTGTTTTTTTTAATAAATCATTTTCTATTACTTGTGTATAGTCAGTTTTATTTAAATACGGTTTTCTTTTTGTTTCAAATAGTGCCAGTTTTTTTAATTTTTAAATAATAGCTTACATTTTTATATTTTTTTTAGTGATATTATTGTTAATATAAAATTAATTAGTTGAATTAATTAGCTGTGGAATGCTGAAAAAAAAAAACAATTTTATTTTTGTGGTCTATAATTGTAATTCATTTATCATCTTTTTTAAATATTTTTTTTTTTAATACAAAAAAATGACTAATTAGTTTTTAAGAGCCAGCAGAAAGCTGTAGTCAAGTAGAAATTTCAGTCTGTGGTTTTAAAGAACTATTTAAGCTGGTTTACTTGATTTGATTTAAATAGTATCATTTTATCTTGCTTGTTTCTAAATTTTGAAAAAACATGTCTTTCTCAGAACCCAGAATGCCTCTTTCAAGCAATTATAATTGTCATTTGTCTCATCTTTATTATTTAAAAATGCTTAAGAAAAACTATTATTTTAATTCTTTTTCTTAAAGAAACTTTTTCTTAAATTGTAAACTTTTACAATTTTTTTTATAAAAAATTTCTGTTTGAATTATTTGTGAACGATTCATATTATTAATCGTAAAAAACAAATAATTTCAGGATTAATTTTGTCCGATTATGAAAATTACATTCACATATTATTTTTAATTAAAATTAGACCAAGGTAACCCAACAATAAAAGAAAAGTTTAAAAATTCAAAATTTACAAAGTTTTATTTAATTTCATAGATATTTATTTAGAAAATGTCATATATTGTTGATAGAGTGTTTCTGTGGATATAAAAGACTTTGGGAAGGGCACTGCTACAGTTATTTTATTTATAATTTAGTAATGTACTTACATTTTACTGATTTTTTATACTTCTTCTGAGTTCTTTTTGGCTTCATTAATTCAAAAAACTCAATAATATTAAATTTAAAAAAATATACTTTAAGTTTTATAAATTTAATAAGCTATAAACTGTCATAGTTTTCAAACATTTGCCAGTGTTCTTCCTGTTGTGAAGTGATGTTTATTAATAATTCTATTGATATTCAAAATAGTAAATCTTGTTTGATAATATTCATACTTTTTGTAAACAAAATTTTTTTCTAAAGCAATTCAAATTATCTCAAATTGCTTTCTTCTTTATTAAAAAAAAATTATTATTTTTTTTTATATAAAGAAAATATGAAATTAATTGACAGATTATTTTATTTACTGCACTTAATTTAATCTTTTATTTATTCATTTTATGTTATTAGTAATTTTGTTCCCTTTTATAAAAAATTAATTTCTATTAAATTTTTTATACTTTTTTTTAGGATGCCCTCCCTTGTATTCATGCATTCTGCAGTTAATTTAATTAGCTTTTTTATCATCGTTATTTAATATTATTATGTAGTAATTTTTAATTAAATTTTGTATTATTTGTTATCGAATATTGTTTTGTTATTACGTATGTATATATATTTATATATTTTGTTAAAAAATATCAATATAAATGAATTATATTAAAATTATAAATTTTACAAAATAATAATTAGTTTAAAAAAAAGATTATTTTTAATTGAATCTTTTATACAGTTTTAAATAAAATAAAATAGCAAAAATAAATAAATACAATAAATAAAGCAGGTGATAATATTTTTTTAAAAAACATTTTAATAAATTTGTCATTATAATTAATAATTGTTCCTACCAAAGTTACGAAGTGTTATTTTAATAAAATAATAAATAATATTATTATTTACCATAAGATACTGTATTTTTAGTAATAATAGATTATTAGAATGGATCTCAGTATTATTCTGTTGTAATAAATTAATTTAATTATTAATGGACCTTTTTTTTACCTCTATAGTATGACCTGCAGTTTTACTGAGAATACTTATACTGTAATATTATTATAATTTTGGAAGCTGGGTGATTTTACATTGTATGTTAAAGGAAGAAACTGAATTGTGTGCTATTCTGGTTTTTGTTTTTTCTTAAATAATTAGGAAATTTTTATTTATTTTTATACATTATTTATAGTAACACATTTTCTTTCAGTATCTAAACTTTCTTTGATTGTGAACATGAAATAGTAACACCTTGCATAACACTCAAGATAAGTTTCACCATCCTATAATGATATATCTTATGGAATTGGTTTGTGATTGTTTTTTTTCTGAGTGAAATATTATGTATGTTTTATTGGAAGTATTGAGATAAAAAATAAATTTGACAGAGTTATAGGACAAAAACATGTATAGATATGTATAGTAATTCTAGAACACAATGTATGTTAGTATTTTGTATTCTGGTAAGCACAAAACATAAAAAAATTGATGAATTATTGTTTATGTTTTGTTTTATAGTGTAAAATACAAACATTTATATCACGATGATGGATGGTGGAGTTGTGTTGTATTACGTTAGATTTTTAAAAAAAATATAATCTTTTTAAATCAGCCAGTCTTTTCTTTTATTTTTTCTGTTGGCAATTCCTGGTAACAAGATAACATTTCCAGGACTCCATGTTTTACTTTTTAATAATGCATGTAATTGAAATTATTGTCTACAAACTGATCTATAATCTGCAAAGTAATTTTAATTCTGTTACTAATTCAGTTATCAATTCTTTCTTCAGCAACCTTCATCGTCTATTTAAAAAATCAGTTGATTCTTAAAATAAGGCTTGCTTCACAATTTCTTGAGCTTGAATTTTACTTAGTTTCTTGCCTTGTGAATGCGATTATTTTTTGAACGATTAATTCAGATTTTTTTAACTCTCCTTCATGATGTCACAGAAAACTGGAAGAGGAGTGACTAAGTTTCAGCATCATTTACTCTTTTTGGTAGTTAAGTTCAGTAGTTATATAAAACGGTGATCATAAACTTAAATATAAAAGCACTCTGAAGGTTCAGCACTTAATGGGACAGCATTATGTGTGAGTTCTTGAATATCTACGTTAATTTTGGGTACTATTATAATTTTTATATTTTTTCACAGATGTTAATTTATCAAGTGTATAAACCCATTAAAAACTACTCTGTGTTACTGTATTTTCTATTTATATATTTTTTCTTCTATAACTTGAATACCTCCTATTCTAGAATTTGAAAATCTATACTACAATTTGAAAGCTATTTGACACACACACACACATGCAGACAGAGGTATATAGAATAGATTAAAAAGCATCTATACATTTTCTTAATTTTTTTTTATCATTTACTCTCTAAATCTGTTATATGAATAAGGCTTTTTTTTATTTTTACGTATTAAACAGAAAACACACCAGTTTAATCACATATCTTATTAATGTATATATATATATATTTTAAAAATAAATAAAAATTTTGTTGTGAAGTATTATTTTACATAGATACTGTAGTATATTTATTGCAATATTCAGTTTGTTATCTTTAATATTCTGTGTATGTTATTTATCACTCATCTTTCTTGAAAACTTTTATGGGAAAGAAATGATTTGTTAGAAATAAAAATTTTCTATTCAGTTCTGGCAGTTTGATTTTATTATTATGGTTTAATAATTAATTTTTATTTAAACCATATAGATAAACTTTCTAATTTTAAGAACAAAGTACTGTAGTCTGTTTTCTAAATAAATATTTCTGTGATTTTTTTCATAAAAAAACTATTGTAATAATAAATAAAATATAAATAATCAGCCATACTTTTTTGTTTGTTGTAATTTTTTACCTTTTCCATTTTTACTACTTTATTGGGAGTTATCTTAGCTTGTATGATGATTCTGGAATGTACGCATTAATAACAGTTATACAAAACATTGTGGAAGTTTTTATCTTGGAAGTAAGAGTTTTGGAAATAGTCATTGTTTGTAGTTAATTCCTTTTGATTTGATTACGAGTTACATTTTTATTTGTTTAGTATTACTAAAATAGTAGCTTATAAAAAAGCCCTTGGCAGTTATATTTATGTTCTTTTTTATGTAATATAAAGTTATTTTTAATTCTATCAGAAAATTTCTTACTGGGATTTTCAGTTTCAGATTTTGTTCTTTGGGCAGTGCTGGCTTTAGGACAGAACAACAGGGTCAGTCGCCCAGGAGTGCAATGACTTGGGGGCACCTTTGGGACTCAAAGAATTTTTTTTATTTTTACTCATTGTACACGGGCTATTAAATCTATATCACCCTGGGTTTTTTATTTAGCAAACAAGCACCTAAACCCATATACCCTAAGCTCTTTTCACCACAAATGGGACATCAAACACAATCTATTGGTTTCTTAAACCATAGATATTGGCTATTTGATATTTATAGTTTTTCTGGGTCACCGAAGTTGCCCGTTTGGACTTGTAAACAAGTGTAAGCATGATGACCACTAGGTATATTTATTAAGGAAGAAGAAGTCTCTTGGCATACCGGCTGACGAACGAGATCTGGAGTGAGGGGATAGCCCCCTGCGGAGTTGCAGTTCATCCCCAAAGGGATGGGCTGTGACGATGGGATACGGAGACTCTCTGACCTCTAGGCAGAAGAGAAGGACCAACATAGTCATGGAGGAGCCGGTGATTGGGACAGCCCTCTGCTGAGTAGCTGCACATCCTCATTGGGAGGATGAGTGACTATGAGGACGCTCGGGGACTCCCATCCTGCCTGGTATATTTGCATGCACACACACTTACACTTATAAAAAGAAACTCTAGAACATAAAAACGTACATACTCTTAAACACTACACTAACCAAAAAAAAAAAAAATGAGTGGTATGGAGTGCATGATGTTGCTTTGGTTTTGTTTTGTTTGTTTCAGGTTCTGGGACAAACTGGTCGGTTGAATAAAGACCAAGAAGATCTCTGACAGCAAATCAGACAAATCCCCCCAAGACTGCGTTATGTTTAACTGCAGGTCCAGTCTTGGGGCAGAGAAGAGTGAGTGGTGGGGGAGGTTATATAATTCCTAACTAGCTAGCTAGCTTGTTAGCTAGCCTGGGACAGATAGTGTCCTGGGTCCAAACCTGACACACCCGTAGTGGCATGTATAAGTGGCATTCCTTCATCACCAACCAAAACTAAAGAAAAAAAAAAGAAAAAGTATATTTATTGCATCTATCAGTTTATTAGCAGACCTGGATGAGTGCGATGCTTTGGAAAAGTATTATTGATTCTTGTTTTAATGGTATTGTTCTTAATGAGTATATTACAAGTTTATTAAATATTGAATAAATTATGGTATTATGTTTTTTGTATGTAATTAGTACGTAAAATTTATAATTTTGTAATGAAAATTAGTATATATATATATATATTTTTTTTTGTGAAAAAGTTACATTTACAGTTATTCATAAATGTTACCTCTAACTAAAAATTATTTAATTTTGCGAACTTAAAAACGTTTCTTTAGATTAAAATGTAACATATTTTAACTACATTTGCAAGCAATTTTTCCAATTAGTTCAAAGGTAAATTTTTAATCTTGAAAAGGTTGTTTTAAATTAAAATAATCTTTCCGAGACAATGCAATTTAATGTTTATGATTGTTGCAAAAATTACTGATAATCAATTAATAGAATCATTAATACCTGATTTTTGTTTTTCAAGTGCGATTCAAAATTCTTACTTAAATTTGAATAACATTTACTAAAATGTTAAATAGTATATATATTTCCATGACTTTCATAAGTTTCATTTTAAATAAATGTTTTCTTTCTTTTTTTGCATAAAATCATATTTTTTTCTTAATCTATAGAATAGTATGTTCATTATGCAACAAAAAGTGAAACTAACAGTTTTTTTTTTTTGGAAGGATATAATCGATTAAACACGAAACTTATAACGAATACTTATAATAATAATAATAATAATCCAAATCGAAAGAAACCTTTTTGATTGCTCTTGACACGCTGTGTTTTTCTGAATTAGTGCACAAATGGCCCTTTTTTACATATTTTTATTTAGCATGATGTAAAGTCTTTTCGCTCTGATGTAAACTAAATTTTCACTTAAACTTTCCATGCTCTTAACAAGCATAGAAAAAAGGCTTATTTTGTGCATAAGTTATTATTTTAATAAATAAATATAACTCTAGTTTTATTACTATTATTTTTACCTTTGTATTTTAGATTAAATGTAGTCAAAGAACTAAAAAATATCTAAAAACTATCGAGCAGAAAAAAGAAAAAGTGAAGCTCAACAAGATCTTGAAAAGAAAAGATTTCTTACAAGAAACAATAAAGTCAGTGAGACTTGAAAAATACATAAAAATTAATAATAAATAGAAATAGATGCTCCATCCTTCACTCAACTGAGCATCATTGATTCTAAAAATAATGAAAACTCAAAAAATGTAGCCAATACAAAAAAAAAATCTGTATTAATAGCTTAGAAAATGTAAGAGATACTGAAATTAATTCTGAAAATGTGACATTAAAACTGCAAAATCTTACCGTGTTTTGAAAAATCTGAAACTAATTACTTCTTCAAAAGCAAACAATTTTCAAACTGCTGACAACTCAGGAATACTGTTTGGTTCTTTAAATACATCTGA
>JAAAKQ030047591.1:0-16414 GCA_010016005.3 Zanna intricata | reverse complement strand
AAACTTTTTTCTTATTTTTAGATATAGAATCCGTTTCAGAGAGATTGCCGTGCAGTTTTGATACACCCTGTATATTAATCATATAAATGATTTGCTATTTGATACTATGTATATTATATTAAAACTAATAAGATAGTTTTCAGATAAGTGCCATAGATAAATTCAGGTTCATCTAACTCTAGTGCAATAGTTCTAATGCAAGAATAAGAAATCACACAAAATAGCATTATTAACTGGTGATAGTGAAAATGCTTACAGCCAGGAGAAGTCATGCCTAATCAATTAAGAGAGATAAAATTTCATCTTTCTATAAGAACACCTTTATAAATTGTCCTGGGTATCTTTCTCTTCTTAATGTTTATAAATGATCTGTCTCAAAATCACAAACCATTCACTGTTACATCTATTCTAGCATTATGCTTCTCAGGTAGACATAACATTGTTATTCGCATGGATATAATTTCCAATTATGACAATGGTGTATTTTTGATGATAATAGTGCAAAGTTTCTACATGTTTTGTTATATTACAAACTTTCATAGAACAGATCATACTGATCTCATTCGCAACAAAATGAAACTTTATTGTTTTATTCTGAAATAAAGATACACAGTTCGTGTTTTGATTTTCCCAAAACATACAAACTTCATTTCCTTTTATAAACATGCTTTGGCTGAATTGACTTACCAAAAGTCCTGTTAAGTTTCAAAATAGAAGTCCCATCGTGGCTAATGTACCGGTGGAGGACTGCATCATTTAAAAAGAAGATAGAACAGCGAGTACCAAGTGTTTATGTTCAAACTATTGATATTCGAACATAAGAACTACACTCATATATTCTTCGATGAGTCAAAAACTGAAATTGGTGTCGGAAGCTCTATAGTTGTACATATTGAATCCCGTTTTATCTAAAATAGCCATTGTCTGTACAGTAGAGTTATATGCTTTTCAGCAATCTCTTTTCTTTGATTTATATCAGTAAAGAGAGTGTGCTTATCTGCTTTGATTCCCTTAAAGCAATCTTCATATTAAGGAATAGATTCACATATGATGCACTTGTTCAAGATGTCTTAACAATAAATAAAAATCTCAAAGACAACAAGAAACTATGCATCTTCATATGGACACTAGATCATGCTGGTGTTCCAGGGAATGAAACAGCTTATAGAATAGCCAATTAATTGACCAATAGGAGGAAAGTCAATATTACTTTAGTCTGACTAACTGACTAAAAACTTATCTCACCAGAAAGGAATGGATAAGGAAATGGGGTACACTTTCAATAAAGTTTAATTTCATTAAGAGCACCCAATTATCTATTAAAAAAAAAAGAACAAGTTACCTTACAAGATTTCAAGTTGGTTGTATTCTCTGTTTTTCTGTTTAGCCTCCAGAACCACCGTAAGGTATTGCTTCAGAGGATGAATCAGGACAATATGTATGAATGTGAATGAAGTGTAGTCTTGTCCAACTAGACTTACTTTGTTTTATATGTTAGCAGGAGAACAGAGACCAATTTGTGAAAGCTGTGAATCATACTTGATAGTGAAAAATATAATAAAAGAGTGCTGCACATTACAAGATTACCTCAGAATGAGAATAAAATTAACCGGATATTTGGTAATCGATTTATTTTATAATGATAATGATTATAAAAAGAAGAAAATTATCAAATTTAACAAAACGAAGTGTTCTTTTACAGCGAGTATGATTTTATCATACAGTTTCATGTTAGGATGACTATTTATTGATGTTCTTTTTTACCTGTGTTTTATGTTTTTCTTGAGCTAATGATGAATTTCTTTAAGGATCTTCTTAATAATTGCAAGCCTTTTACACCTGCTTTTAATAGTTTTGACAACATTTCTTTAGGAATAAATATACCTTCTTTTTTTTAAGTGTCAAGGATTTATCTATGTATAAGAGGATGACAAGGATACATCTTTGTCATATTGTTTTTGTTCTGGGGTCCTATTTTTTTTTGACAAGTTTGTTTTCCAGATCATCTGCTTGACAAAGCTGACCTTTTGAATTAGTTGCTTATTTTAATGATAGCAGGAAAGTTTTAGCTTGTGACAATGGCTAATGATCACAGTAGTAGTCGCAGTAGAGAAATCCACTATAGAAAAAAAAATTAAAACATCTATATTTATCTAACAGGACTAGGTTATACTGCCATAGCAAACACACAGACAGTGTAGGCCTATACACAATCTTATACACAACTCCCACACACAGAAACTATCCATAACAATTTCAAACAGTTAAACAAATGATTACACAGACAATTACACTTTAAAATAATCATTAACTAATTCTCACTTGACTGACAAAATATTTAAAAAAAAAAAATAACCTAACACTTAATATTACTTAAAAACTAATATTAACCTTAATCAGTGTCCACTATGTTGGCCAGAGGTTATGCTCATGTCTTGATGAAGCTGGCCTGTCTGTCACCATAATGTAAGTCGTCGCCATGTATTCAGCTTGTCTATGGGAACACTCTGCTTCTTCAGCTTGCATACGTTGGCCACGTTGCTGCTGTTCTTCATTTTTTTGTTTTGCATAGTAGGAGGAGGAAAAAACTCTACCAGCCAACATCTGCCCGCACAGATGACAGTGTGGGGCTCTCACCCACTAAAATGCCTCCCCCTTCCCCTTCCAGAGGCAGCTGGAATTGCCTCTCGGCATAACATCAGCCAGCCTTGGGTGTCATGGCAGCAGATTACCCCTGCCTGCTACCCTTCCCGTTTGGGCTCCTGCAGTGGAGCCCCCTTTGGGGTCCTCTCTTGTCATCCTTAAAGCGCAGCGACTCCCCGCTTGCGGGAAGCCGACACGTTCTTCCTCCAAGAACTGCTGTTCTTCATGCCTTTGCTGAACTGTCTTGCTATCATTATTATTATTATTATTATTATTATTATTACTACCATTACCTTTTTCATCTTCATCTGTTTTACTCATATTTACTACTTCTTTAACCAATTCATTAGATTCACGGTCAAATTACTATCATCTGACTTTTCACTAACATTATCATCTGTAGCAATTTGTTCAGATTCACCTTCAACATTCGGTTCGGTTATTTCATTTGAATATTTAGCATTTTCATTACCTTCTGTTAATTTTCCATTGACATCATTCAAAATAACCACATGACTTTAAATCTTCAGCAGACTTAATAATACCTTCTGTATTCTTGATTACTGCTTTATCACTATTCTGCCTGGGTATCACTTTACTGCTTCTCAAAACCATCACATCACTTATTTCACTAGCTTCACTACCACACTGAGAATGAGGCGATACAGATGGCTGCGATTCAATATCATCTAATGAATTTGTTGCTTTTTTTTTATCATTCGGAGTAACATTTTTACCTTTTTGACTACTGCTTGTTTCAGAAAAACCTGATGATGCCAATGTAATTTTACTTCTAGTATTATGTTTAACCGGAGTCGACTGATTTAAAACTTCGTGTGCTATAGAATTATTAACTTTTTTGAAGTCTTCTTCTGTTTGCCTTAATTCACTCTTTAAATCGTTATTTTGTGTTGTAGTTTGAGCTGTAATTTCTTTTCTATTTTGTTCATATTGAACCGTAATTTCATTTAAAGTTGTTCGTTTTGAGCTTTCATTTCATTTTTATATTTAATAAGATCGTTTCTAAAATCATTTAAAAGAGTAAATAATGAATGCAAAATTAGCGGTGGGATCTCAGTGGATCGTGAAAGTTAATTGCGGCCCGTGGGTGGGTTCATTGGTGGTTCAGTCGTGTGACGTGTTCCGATGTCGCTATGCTCCGCGAAGTTTAAAATTGTTCTTGTAGATTTTTTTAAGCGTTGTAAGTGTATGTTTGTTTGTTTGTTTGTTTGTTGATGTGTTAAATAAATTATTGTGAAGAAGTTTGACATCGTGTTGGTTATTTGCGAATTATCATCTCATGTAATTGGCGACCGTGAAAATATTGTTAAAATTATCGTGGGGAAGTCGATATCATACATTTATACGAATCATTCACTCACGTCAAAACCAGTAGGAGATCACCGTACTTTTTTCTCTTTTTTTTAATCATTAATTGCAAGATCTTTCTCTCATAATATTGCAATCGCTACATCAATTAACAAATATTAAATAAATAAATAAACGTTTTTTAATAAATTTATTAAACGTTTAAATAATAAATTTATTCATTAATCAAAATACACGATGAGCTGTTCAATCCCAGTATAAATAAATATTATTTACAGATAAATGCAATTACAATTAATTAAGACTAACCGTGTCGCGGAGTCAAAGTTTTATACCCATGCTAAAAGTGTTATATATATATATATATATATATAAATTACATATATCGCGCATTAGCTACATGCTATGACTAACAGCGTTACAGCTGCAGCGAGACGCGAAACCAATGCAATGCTATTTACCCACGCAGAAGGTGCTATAATATGCGCCTAAAGAAGTTATCACTTCAAAAAAAAAATTTAATAATTAATTATCATTTAAATATAAATATTTGAGCGAAATAATAACTTCAAGTAGTTCGGATAAGAAGGTGGTTTGAAAGCAGAAAAATATTTTGTGAGACTGAAATTTTGAACTAAAATATGAACTACAAGAAAAATTTATCCATAAATGTAAAATTGAGACACCGTAATACAGCAATTGAAACCACAAATCTTCCATGGGAGGACAGAAACCTCCAATATAACAAATCTAGAATCACTTGTAAAATCTGAAAGGAAAATTTTTAAGAACGATCCATGGTTCAAGAAAATGAAAGAAGGATACAAAATGAAGTCAAATAGGCTAAATAAATTTACAAAATTAAAAAACAAGGAAAAAAGAAAAACTTAAAGATTTACAAACCACAATCCGAGAAAGAAGGCTACTTTTCATTAGGTTTTGACTGTATTAGCTTACTGTATGTATATTTTTTTAAAAGTAGAATGACAAGATGTTGAATAAAAATGAAAGATGTATCATTTTGAGTGGCATCGTTTATTTATATACTACTTGGGTTTTACAAAATTCATATTAAAAAAAATTCAAAAATTTAAAATATGTCAGTTGTTACCATTTAATCATCTTAAATTCATTAATTTAATTTTAAATCTCCGATTCAAGGCCGTTTAAAGAAGACGACCAAGGAGCATTCTAAGCATTGTTATGCGGTAATTATTCAAGAAGCATATTAAAAAAATTCCAGATGACATTTAAAATCTCTACGTTAATAAAAGATAATTTAATTTTAAAGATAGCCGGCCTCCGTAGCCGAATGGTAGCGTCTCGGCCTTTCATCCGGCGGTCCCGGGTTCGAATCCCGGTCAGACATGGCATTTTTCACACACACTGCAATTCATTCATCTCATCCTCTGAATATATACTTAACTGTGGTTCCGGAGGTTAAAAAAAAAAAAATAAATAAAAATAAAAAATAAAAAGGTTTTCGAAGTCGAGAGTTCTAAGATCCTAGTAAAGGACCTTTACTCAGAGTCCTAGTAAAAGTAGTTATTTTTATATAAATTTGAATACTAGATGGTGGATACCGGTGTTCTTTGGTGGTTGGGATTCAATTAACCATACTTTCAGCAGTGGTCGAACTGAGACTGTACAAGACTACACTTCATTCACATTCATACATATCATCCTCATTCATCCTCTGAAGTAATACCCTACGGTAGTTCCGGAGGCTAAACAGAAAAATAGAGAGAAATAGAACCCACATCTCAAAAGCCTCTAAAAAATCCAGTCCGTCTACCCGATCGTCTATACAACGAACACTTCATACAAAACATTTCGTTAATCTCTTCCTTAACTAAAGTCTGTAGTAAAAGTCCTTTACTAGATAATAATTCCCTCTTCTTACTAAAGGTTTCCTTTGGCATCGCTATACTTCCTTTTATTTCCATTGCTATCTTCCAGTTCTCTCTCACTATAGCCCACAAGTATTTATCCATTCCTTTATTGCTATAGTCTCAAATATTTGTAATTTAATTACTTCTTCTATTCTTTCTTCACTTGTCCTTATCCTTAATTTCCCTTGAAAATTATATTAACTTTCATTACTTTAGTTTTTCTTGTATTTATTTTCATTCAACACTCTTTCATCCCTTTCGCCAGGATTGTTAACAATCTTTGAAGTGCGCTTGTACTACCACCATCTAGAACTACCACCAGCTAAAATTATGTTTACTCATCGAGAAGCGGTTAAAACGTTGTCGCAATTTGTGTAGTATAAGTGATGACTAGTAAACAAAATACTTATCTATCTAAAAAATCACATTTGATCATTAATACCAGCAGTGAATAGATGATGGTAATCATACTTTGTATCTAGTATATCGATTAGACAATATCAATACTAATTTTAGTATAATTTGTAATGGTAGTAGGAATTATTTGATTTGCTAATTTGGCTCCCATGATTGGGATATTGTAAATTAGTTATTCACAGCAGAAAGAAGACATAAATTATAAGAACTTGTCAATACTTAATGAAGTAATGCTAACCATCCTTGCAGTCTTACACACGCTACAATTCATTCATTTCATCCCTCTGAAGATATACTTAATTATGGTTCCGGAAGTTAAACAAAAAAAAAAAATTATAAAGATAATAATTTAAAAAAGATCTTTTTTTTGCAGCGAAAATCTCGTCCAGCAGATTTTTACACGATGCATTCGGTGTAATAAGACGTACTTATTGTCAGTAATTGATGCCTTACCATTCCGCCTTCAACCGAAGTTTCACAAGGTGCAAATAATCAAAATTGATAACATGTTCCACAAGACTTAAATGATTACAAGTTACCTATAGTGGCTTTCGTATTTCATTATCGCCTAAGTTTTTAAACGAATTAACCTAGCAGAAACTGACACGTATATTGCAGTTGTTGAAAAGAGAGACAGAATAATGAATAATTACAATTATATCATTAAACTGAATTTTCGTTAGCGCCTGATGACTGTAAGGTGCTGAATCGCAGCAGAGTAGAATATGGCTGAATTTATATAGGATATGATAAAATAAAGGGGCTGAGTATGGGATGCAATTCAGCGGTACATATACATTTTGGTTAGACAGACTAAATAAGTAAACTCTGTCACCTACCATAAAATAACATCCGATGGAATCGTTAGTGAAAATTTGTAGATCTTGTTTCCTCTAGCAAAGAAGTTGCAAAACTGCTGCTGTGTTATCGAGTTTTAAGTACCAGGTTGTTGTAGTATAAGGTTTTAATAAAAATTATTATAACTCCCCAAATATATTGAAATCCACAAAATAAATTTATAACTAATTAAAATTATTTTGAAAAAAACATTGTTAAACTGTTATGTTATTAATATTCAATAATGGTATCTTGTTAATAATATTTCATTTCTATATTTAATAATAATATTTTGTTGATATTATTTCATCTTTATAATAATATTTTGTTAATATTATTTCATTTGTATGTTAATAGTATTTAAATAATTCAGTCTTTGTCTAGTGGTCAGATTTCGAACTTGTTAGAAACTTACAGAGAGTACGTACTGGATTGTACTAGAAACAGTAAAGCTGTTTGTTTGTTTGAATTATTATTTTTACTTAAGAATGAATTTCTATTTGGCAATTGACATTTATAAAGTTTAGTTCTGTAATTAAAGTAATTATTTATATTGTTTAGAATTATTTTATTTATAAATAATGAAGATATTTGTAATAGAAGCAAGTAGAATCTTCTAGTCCTTTCTAGACGTCGGCTGACAGCTATATATTAAGCCGGGTCGAGAGACCTGGTTGGTTCATTCGTGTGACGTAGTTGCTAGTGGTAACACTGCGCGAAAGTATAAATTGTTTCATATAAATTTTGTTAAGCGTTGTAGGTGCTGTTTGTTTGTTTTGTTGTGTTAAATTATTGTGAGAAGGCTTGATATCGTGTTGTTTATTTATACGAATCATGTTCTCACTATAATTGGCGACCGTGATTGTATTGTTAAATAATTGTGGGGAAGTCGATTCGTGCTAAATACGAATCATTCGCCCACGTCAAGGTTGCTTGTAGCTAATTGCTGAAGTTTATAATAAATTTTCGCTACGAAGTTGAATCGTACGTAGTTATCGGTTCGCAACCGATTCATTTAACCAGTGCATGTTCCTTTAACAGAAAGGAATACTTAAATAAGTATTATTGCACTTAAATTTAATGCCTTGCACTACCTGCCCATCTTTCTTTACGGCAATGACATAAGTTAACTGTCTGAATTACAAGATAGCAGTCAGCACTGCTTTCTCTATATGAGTAATAATACTCATCATGTAACCTTTCCAATCTATTATTTAAAAAATTAACTGAATGTTACATTTATGTATATGGCATCTACCAATTCTTACTGAATAGATAAATCATAATACTTTTAAATAACATTCATTCGCTAACAAGATGTGTGTGTATAGTAATATTTATTCAAATTTTACAGGTCAAACTAAAAGGAAGTATTACTTTGTTGTTCCAAAGCAGCTGTTAGTGTCATTAACAGATCCAAATCCATATAATGGAATAAAATATCTAACAATTAATAACATCTCTTTTATGACTAAAAGTACTGGTAGAGGAGGTCTTGATGATTATTTATTAGACAAGGTGCCCAGCGATATTTTGGAAATAACTGAACAAAGTGGTAAATTTAATCCTGAACTAGTTTCCAACAGATCTAGAGTTTATTTTATTGCTGGAGGAATAGGAATTGCTCCAGTGACATCCATCACACTTCGACTCTTACAAGTAATTAAGTACGTATATATTATTTGTAGGTTATTATTTATCGCTTTACAATATATATATATATATATATATATATATTTATGTATATATTTTTTAAATATTTATTAGTTTTTATAAAATAGCTTGTCGAACAAATTAAAACTAAAACCAGTCGTAAGATAACATAAAATTATCCCAATATTACTGCCTGGAAATATTATCCTAATCGTACTTATAAAAATACGAGTAATTCAAACGTCTCTTGATTAAACCGTTCATCGTGCCTACATTTGTTTTTCTATAATCCTCTCATTCTTCAGATGGAAAATATAAATTTAAAAAAATTCTTTTACCTTTGCCAGATGAATGTATTCACAGAGAGTAGCTTTTTATCTTTTCGATATTTATTGATAAAGAATTTAATTTTCATCTTACTGTTTAATCTCATAAATTCATTTAATATTTCAAAGCAGAATGATTATTTATAATGATAACTTTATTTTTCTAAAAAAATATTTTGAAAAATTTTTTCGGCTGAATTGTTTTTTTAAGACTATTGAAATAACTGATAAGAGATCACTTGATCTATCTCATCAAATTCTCAAAATAATTTCTCCTAATCTAAACAACTTTTTCAAAATTCGCTCCGAGGCACTCTACGTTTAAGAGCTAGGAATAAGCGACCTCGGGGTTTAAACTGGTTAGCCTTTCATCTTGATGTAAGTAAGTTTAAAATAATAGACATTTTTTCTGCAAGCACAATATTACGCAATATACAACATAAAATAACTGAACAATAATTATTTTTTCCTTTTCACATAGTCATAACATGATCGCTGCAACGTAACTCTAACCGTAACTTTAACCCGATTGAAACATTATGAAGTTAAATAACTCTATCGGCGTGTATCCAATTGATAGCCGGTTTTAAATCCTATTTCCAGTTTGTGTAAGTTCTGTGGAGTTGTAATAATTTGTTTTTGCAGTAATCAAGGAAATAAATTTTGAATTTTACGGTTAATGGTTCATCCAAAATCATCAAATGCTTTGTCAAGATTTTTTCCAAAGAGAAAGTTGAAATTCCCCTTCAATTCCACTGAGGGTCTTTTGATGGTAATGCCTCTCATTCTTGTAAGAATGGACCCCCGTTTTTGAATGATGCAATGCACTCCATTCACAGAGGGAATTGCATCTGATTTCTATAGGTTAATTATTGTGAAATGAAGAAAGGAAGATTAGTAAATATAGATTTTGTAAATTCTTCTTTTTCTTCTTCTATCAGCTGAGCTGTATTGGACTAAGTTTGTTATTGTATGAGTCCTTCTTGCGTCTTTCTTCTGACTCTGGTTCTCGATATTTATTGGTTGTAAATATCTACAACTTAGAAAAAAAAATTGAGCCATGAGAAGGGCATCTTCTTTTTTTCTCTTTTGTTGTTGGATTCTTCTCCATTCTTCATCGATGTGTTCCAGCAGTCTTCATTAACTACTCCATTGGTAGGATAAAGGTTTGTGGGAAGGACTTACAATTAATATTAAATCACTTTGTTCATGTATGTGAGGACGGCATAGATCGGATGTTTTGAACTTCAAAAAAAAAAAAACAGCAAAGTTCTTTTCTAGTTACTATCTAGGAAGGGATTGGGTGGACTGTGAGATCAAGAAAATGTCCTTGTCGGTGTAATCTCTTCTGTTGTGTCTACAATATCTGTAACATATCTAAAACAAAAGAAAGGGTCAGGAAGCTTACTCCTACCCAGCGACTGATTTCTGTTTCTTTAAATATACCCTATTTCACAGTACTTATCTATACTTAGTCTGTAGTGATGAAGTTTGACAACACAAACCTTGCAAGTTTAATAGTTAAATCGTAGCTTCTGGTGATCTCAGTCATTGTTATTCCTGTACATCAACTAAAAAAAAAAAGAGCAGAATACCCAAAAACGAGGTCTATTTTGGCTTATATGATATCTCATGGGCTTGCCAATCAAAATTATAGTGGTTTGTTAAAGACAGCTTGAGGTCTTTTTCTTACTCCCTGTGGGACTGGAACTCTCTCTGCAGACATCTTCGAGATATTGCAGTTTGAATGATGCAGCCCTACCAAAGATTCTCTGTGCTTGTGCCACATCTACTTTTGAAATGATCTTTATACTATCATTGTAGTGTAATGTAAGCATTCCTGGTGAACCATGTTGCACCAAATATTGTCCTCAATGCAATGTTTCAAAGGCTTCCAGCTTTTGTGGGAAGTAAAAGGGATGGTGGCTTACACCCCATCTCTTTTGGGTATATGGAGACGTTTGCCTTCTGGGTCACATAATTTATATGTTGGTCAAATATAAATAGTTTGTCCAAGACCACTGCCAGGTTCTTAACTGTCAACGCATAGGGAATTTTCCCCCCTGTGATTTCTAGTTATCTGACTGGAGCGTGGTGCTTGTATGTGAACAGCATGGCCATGGATTTTTCTCCATTGACCCTGATTCTTCTAGAGAACAATTCTCATGTTATTTATAAAGATTTTTTTTATACTATTTTACTGCTTTTTTTTTTTAATCAACATTTTGTACTTTTCCAAGATTTATAGTCTTTAAAAACATAATATTATTGATGATTACAGTTATCAAGTAACACATTAGCATTCTAATTCAGTAATTTGAAGTAAGAAGCTAAATTGAGTATTCATAATTTTAACGTATTTATTTTTTTTCTTTTGCAGAAAAATAAAAGTACATGTTTCGCATTATAATTACAATCAAAACAGAACAATTTTTTCGGAATATTTTGCCAAGTTAAAAGAACTGGATAATAGGTAATATATTAAATTCCAAGAGGAAGGTATTGATCTAGAAGTATATCTTATTTAAATTATTACATGCAGACTTATGTAATTACCTTAAATTTTATCATCTTTTTTTAAATTTTCAATTAAAAATCCTTTGAATGCCAGACTGTCTTCAAACAATATACCATTAGTCTTTATTAATTTCATAGAAAGCATCTCAGCCTTTCATCCAGAGGTCCCGGGTTCGAATCGCATTCAGGCATGGCATTTTTCACACACGCTACAATTCATTTATCTCATCCTCTGAAGAGGATATGGAGGTTAAAACCTTAATGGTTAAACAAACAAACAAACAAAAAATTTCATAAAAAGCAATGGCAGCTGAAATATTTCTTTCGACTCTTAAATTCACCTGTGCAAGCAATGAATTTCCTTTACGGCTTTATAAAAACAAACCCTTCATTGAGACCACAAAAGAACTTTCACAAAAATATAAAAAAGGATTGTTGCAGTTGGCTATTTTTATTTTTCTTTTCAATACCATCCCCTAATGACTTGGTAATGAGTCTCTGATTAAAATTAATAAAATGATTAAAATATGAACCTCTGATTAAATTAATTCTGATTCTAAACCTAACACACACTGCCCATTTTAGTTATTATTGAGAAAGGGAAATAATTCTTTGATGGAATAAAATACACTTAAAACTCTTTTGTGAATTTATTTTGGATGATAACTAGCAAAACAACATTTAAGTATCGTTCGTGAGAGACTATTGACTATCAAGAGTAGTAATAAATTGTTCTTATTGATTTATCATCAGCAAGCCTACACACTCATCTTTGACTAAAAATATTTGAGTATATTTTAAAAAAAATTATTTAACACGGTCAGTCCAGAAGAGATTATGTTAATCTTTACACAAGAGAACTCCACAAATGAAAAGTGTGATGAAGAGTAAGGCTTTGAAGATACATAAAAAAACATACAGGTCAAATTAAAAGCCTCCATTTTATAAAGTCACTTAAAATTTCTAAATAATCAATAAAAGAATAATAACAATTTTATGCTTTTAAATAAATAAATTATTGTTAATAAATTAATTGCTCACAAAAATGCGACCAAATAATCAATCGAAAACAAGTTATCACCAACATCACACTATGTCTTTGCCTCTTTAAATTTGCAATGATATGTAAAAGCTTTCTCATGACAATACAAACTTAAAAGTAGTGTAACAAATCCATTCAATACAATAGATCTCATATCGCAATATAATTTATCTTCCTTCTGTGTAGTAATGTGCTATTTATTTTTTTTTTATAAATATCTACATGGTATGTTTCTTGATGAGAAGTACATTACTTATAATTATGTACTCGTAGTATTATTTTCTTTCATCTATAATTATTTTGAACAAGGAATGCCTAATCTACTCTTTACGCTATGAAATATATTTATTATCACTTTCAATTTAAGGGTAGTGTTTCTTTAAAAAGCCCAGCAGTTTCAGATTAATAAAAAAGAAACATCAGCAATATAATTAAACTATGTTAATTCTTAGCTTTTTACAAAATGAATAGTACAAACAATTGTTAACGATATGATTAAAATATATTAGATAGCTACAAAAAACAAAGAATTTATAACTTAAAGAAACTAATGCTCTTCTAAAATTAAGTAAAGACTTCTGTATACAATTGTTAATTATTTCAGGATAAAACTTAAACAGATGAGTTGTCATTTACTTTATTTCTTCCCACAACCCATAAATGATGTTATATGTTCAAAGATTAAGCTGAACATAGAGATTACTGGGTTTTAATCATTAGTGGTTTTGAGTCGGTTTTCAGACAAATTTCGTTAAGAGAATATGTTAGTAATTACTAACTGTCAATTTATTAGCTTTAGTAGCTGTTATGATTGTAAAACATATACTCAAAATGGTTTGATAGTGTGATGCTGAAATTGAATTCAAAATCGAATTCATTTGGTGTATTACTCATTTGCAAATAAAGAAATGTAATTCGTTTTTCTTACAAAAAATTTTTAACAAAACATTCTTCTCTACCACAAACATAAAACAACCTGTATCATTTAGTTTAGATGAAGAAAAAATATTTGTATTCCCCAGGCAAAGAAAATTAACAGCTGTTGTTGGAGCACTACTGATCAATAATTATTTTATTTAAAATTTATTATTGAAGATGAAGTAAATGGTGGGATTTTCATGAAAATAATTCTGACTGATAAACAATATGCTTAACATCTAGTTCAAATCCAGGCATAGAAAGTATATATGCTTGACTTGAATACCCGTAAAAGGACTTCAATGGGGATACTTGTTAAAACGGCTAATAATAAGACCATAAAATAGATTTTTTGGCCGTCATAGTACGATCTGTGCAAATTATCATTAATTGGTGCCATCAGTGAGAATTCTTCCCAGTCTTTTGCTAAAATGCAGATTATATAACTACACTGAAAAAGCATCTGCTATTGAATAAAGTGTTAATTGTATTGACCATAAGAGACATTGATTTGGCAAAAGCATTATTGAGAGAACTGCTTTTTTTTTGAGTTCTTACTAACACCTTGACATATATGTAATATATAAAAAATTTGTAAACAATGAACTTTTAAGGTTTAAACAATGGAATATTGACATGTTTTATCAATTCAATAATTAGGAATATTATTAGTTTGTAAATGAAAAACCATACTTTTTTGATACAGCAAGTAAAAATTAGAACTCAATTACTTTCTGTGCAAACCTCTAATGAAAAAATTAATTTTGAATAAACTCATAGCAGTCCCATCTAAACCACAAAACTATTTAAATGCAGAAAATAAATGGCAGCAGTATGTATCTTCTACTTCTTATTTTTTTCAAGATATTCAAAATAGGTTTTCCTGTTGTACTATTGGATGTCTCCAGTTCAATAGAAAATAGCAACTAGACAATATAATAAAAAATATTCTATAAATTTACTCCAAGGACATTCTGATCACCATAGGAGAAGACACCCGCCTAATGACAATTCCAGTACACAATTCCAGCCACATTATCCCCTCTGTTCTTAATCCTAATGGGCTTATCAGAGTTTATCCTATTGACCCTGTAACTATGTTTATGTAGTATAGTCATCAGTTTGGCCCCTGTCAGGATGCCATAGATGCAAATGCCTTGGTAGACATTTTCATCAGTATTTAAATGAACTTTGTAATTGTCTCCACTGTTAGCTTCTTCTAACATATTTTCGTTTGTCTACTCTCAACCATTTAACCTTCCATGGAAGTGCAATTTCCTCACCTTGTTCTAACAATGAGAATACAAACTAATCATTTATCAAATACACTTCAAACTAGATTGCATTAACAGACACATAGATTAATTTAAGTCTGTATACATCTAATTTTCTATATTCATACCTCTTACATCGTTGATTGCAACAATAATTTTGTCCTATCATTTCTTAATTTATCAAAAACAATTCCACAAAAAGATACATACTAACTTTTCTTTGATCTGGTTTTCTCTCTGTAGCGAGACCCATGTCTTTACCCTTCCACCCACAGATCCATCTCAGAGAAATGAAACGAGCATTTAAATGAATCAGGGCGCAATGTCAAACGCCAATCTTGGCAAAGGAAGCACCCAAGCGGGTCCCTAGCTACCTGAGCTACTGCTCTAGCTATTAGAAGATCAAACCCCTTCAATCCCTCCTTTGTAGGGCCAGAAACATAAGAAAGCCAGTAACTATTCTTTTTGGGTCTTCCAATTTACTTGCAAATGCAAAAGAGAATCAATTTTTCCAAGTTCCCTAACTATTCTAGTATGTTCGCTTTGTACTTTTGGAAAACATATAAGGGGACATTTTGTGCAATACCAACTCTACATTCCAAGCATAAACCTGAGCCAATGAAGATGAACCTAGCCAACTTGTCTCTAGAATCACAATGTCCAAAAAGAAACTAAATATTATGCAATTGAGGAAAACACACCAACTTCTAAACCATTCATATCCGAGAAAATATTATGCATGTAGTAACAGTCAGAAGATTCATTTTTTCCTACGTATTATAACTATCTCTTGCATACACCCTGAGATAAAAGTTTACCAGTCTTTTTAACATTGTAGTGCAATTAAGATTCGGTAGCAAATACATTAATTGACTTAAACCTGCAATAAAAAGGACTGCTTCGTGCGTGACACTTCAGAGCCATCGATCACTGACAATAAATGAAAGATGATGGGCTCTAAACAAAATATTCTTAACTTTACATTACACTTGAACCAGCATACAACATTATAGCTTCACAAACACCTTGGTAAAGAACAAACATGATTTTGAAATTTAAATTGCTTTGAGGAAAGTTGATCAGTGGAATCTCTGTTTGTTACCTGAACTGCTCTGGCGCAATAAGAAAATTATTCTCAATGTACCAAACTGTGTTGTAGTACAAGGATTTTATAAAAATAATTATAACTCCCGATACATATTGAAGTACACAAAATAAATTTATAACTAATTAAAGTGAGAAACATTGTTAAATTTTTATGTTAATAAAATTTAATAATTGTATTTTGTTAATAATATCTCATTTTTATACTTAATAGTAATATTTTGTTAATATTATTTCATTTGTCTGTTAATAGTATTTAAATAATTCAGTCTTTGTTAATCAGATATCGAACTTGCTAGATGTTTATAGTAACTGCTAGAAGCAGTAAGGTTGTATCTTTGTTTGAATTATTATTTTTACTGAAGAATGAATTTTTATTTGGCATTTTACATTGATAAAGTTTAGTTTTGTAATTAATGTAATTATTTATATTGTTTAGAATTAATTGTATTTATAAATAAT
>JAAAKQ030047580.1:0-16415 GCA_010016005.3 Zanna intricata | reverse complement strand
ATACACATCATCCTCATTCATCCTCTGAAGTAATACCTTACGGTAGTTCCGGAGGCTAAACAGACAAAGAAAGATAATGGTGACGTTAAAATGTGAGAACCTCCAGGGCGCAGACCGAGTCCTTGATACAGTCGTCTCACGTCTATTGCTGAAGTCAGACGTGCTGCTTACGTCTGAATATCCCATTCATGTAACTGAAGGATTATTCCGTGACTGCTCGTATCGAATGCTTTCTGCTAGTCAAAGAAGACGCTGACACAATTTTTGCTTGTGATGAAGCTGTTATGTATGTTATATTCCAAATTTATCATTTGGTCAGTAGTTGAGTGCTATTGATGGAAAATTGCTTGATGTGACGATTAAAGATTTTCTTTCCCTAAAATCCAAACGAGTCGATTATTTATCATTTTTTCAAAACTTTTTTCCATAAAGCATGTCAAACAGATAGATCAACAGATCTCTCTTTGCATTTAGTAAAGTATATGCCTTTTTTCTGTTGCTGTGGGTACATTCCATCCTGGCCTATCTGATTATACAGTATAGTTCTAAAAATCGACGTTTTGCAGTTGTAGCCTGCCTGATAATTTAGCTGCCAGAAACTGTATTGCCGGTTTTTTCCAACATTTTTAATACATTCTTCTACTTTGGAACGTACATTGTATGAATAATGAATTTCAGTTCTGAAATTTAGCAGGCCTTCGAGTTCTGTTTTTTTGCTCTCTAAAAGATTCATCATAGCTAGTCATTTTGTTGGCTTCGAAATGATTGGCTAATATCTGTGCAATTTCGTTTGGAGTATCGGTAACTTTTTCATACCGAAGGCAATTTATGGGAGTAAATTTTACGCCCACAAGTAGCCTTCACTTTCTTCCGGCTAATGAAGTCGTGTTTCTGTAAATGGATCTGTAATGTGAATGAAATGTTTCTGTATTGCTGTCAGAATCGTTTTTTAGAATCTATCAAAAGTCTTTTTCGATACCCCTTTTTATTTTTTAAAGGCAATTAAATTTTCTAATGTTGAACTTTTTAAAAGTGTTATACGTTTCTTTTTTTTTATAGCTTCACTTATTTCATCATTCTGCCACAGATCAGGTCGCTTCTTGAGTTACCCTGATGTTCTGGGAATATATCTTGATGCCAAGTCAAATATAGCGTTCGTTACAGGATCGGCATAAGCTTAGATAACTTTAGTTGTTTTAGAGAGTATCGTATTTGCTGTGAAGTTTGTCCAAACTTCCTTATCAAATAGCTTTCTTCTGGAAATGGGATATATTTTTCTTGTAATATCACTGACAATTTGCACCGGGAAATGATCACTTCCATATAGGTCTCCTAAAACTTTGGAAATGTACCTCGGTGCTATTGATGCACTTACAAATGCTAAATCTCTACAGGACGTTGATCCATCTCTGGCATTGGAAAAAGTTCCTGAACCATCATTTAAGGTAATGAAATAAGAATCTTTCCAATTCTCTTTTCGGGGATCTACTCGATCCGATGCCCAAAGAGAATTATGTGCATTAAAGCCACCCACCAGTAATATTGGTGGGGAAAAGTTGAGCAATTAATTATGTTACTCCTTCCAATAAAAATTCGGAAAGTATATGCTACAGATAATGATCTGCAGGGGACGCTTCGTTCTGATTGCAACAGGTTGCAGATTTGTGTTTACTTAAACCGCTGGTGGCAGCTCTTGTAGTTGTTAATATAGCTACGCCGCCTCCGACTCTTATATCTGGCGTAACTCTTAAATTTTCGAAATCATTTTAATTTCCATATATGCAGGTGGCTGAAAAACCCAGTCCTTATAGAACGGCCTGTAGATGGAATCTGGCTGAGATGGAAAACTTATTTCTGAGGAAAACATTCGGAGCCCCGTTAGCGAACATTATGAATATTACTTATGAACAGCTGTTGCCGTCCTGGACGTGGAACATAAATGTTACTGATGTTCCGGACGTGGGGATTGTTTACCTCAGGCATTATTGTTATTATTATCATTATTACCGTCATTATCGTCATCTACATTATCATTATCACTATCATCATTATCATCAAAAAATCATTATCACTATTACTATCATCACTACCATCACCAGGAACATGTTTTATGTTGTTGTTATGCGAGGAACATGTTTTTATGTTGGGTAGTAATTGTTGCCACTCCAAGCTTGCCGTAACTTAACAGCGATTGTATATGTGTTGATGTGTTTGAAGCTAACTTTTAATTGGACAAACCGATTTTTATGAAATTTGGTACAGAGAATCGTGTATATGGGGAATTATTTTGGTAAAAATTTGGACTTAAAATCTCCTTGTGGTGGGGCAGATAGTTTTAGGATCAATATTTGCCCCTTATTTTAGGATTTGCAAAATTACCCCCCCCCCACTTTATATTAAGCTCAGTAGGTGCGTACAAGCTTTTATCTTCAAGCATATGGGCGATAAAAAAAAAAAAAAAAAACTTATTTGCCAGCTTTTTTTTATGTACTTATAATAGCAAGCATGGAGTTTAGTTTAATCAGCAAGTTTATGTTTAACTTTTGTTTAAATTAATGCATGTTTAAATTTTGTTTCAATTTCGCCTTTATCGAGCACTATCTTTTAAAGCACTATGGAACTTAATCTGTCACAATTCGGCTAATTTAAGTTTCCCATTTAATTGTCAGTTTCTCAAGAAATAATCTTAATACATAAACATTTAAGTAAAATGTGAGGCTGGTGATTTTTCTACCAAATTTAGATTCTTCGGATGGTAAATTCAGGAATAAGACAAAGATTTCATATTGTGCCGTTTTTTTATTATTTGTTTTTGGTTTATATTTAAAGAAATTGCCAGTTTGTTTCAATTTAATGCGTGAAAAATATTAGAATGAATAATATTGATAATTGTTGACGAAGGGGGTTAAAGACATTGAATTAAAAAATTAATTTATTTAAATAAGAAATTAAGCTTATGAATATTATTTATTAAATTACTTATAAATTATAAATAATAATTATGGTAATAAGGAATTTTACAATAATATAATAAATAATGAGGAATATTATTATAATTATTTATTAATAAATAATAAGTAAGATGTTAATTGAAAAAAAGAAAATAGAAAAATCTTGATTGTAATGGACTTAATTAAAAAATTAATTTCTGAAGATGTTGATAGAACGAGTTTCATTAATAAAATTCAGAATAATCATTACAGTGGAAGAAAAATAAAACTACTTGTATATTATTTCTCTTGTTGGGATTCGTTACATTAATAGAGTATACAAAATATTAAATAATATCTTAACATTTATTTATATTTTTCTTTCTGATTAATATTTTCGCGTTTTTAGTAATTAACACTGTCTCACAGCATTTAAACAAAGTCTTCATGAATATACTTCAGCCGTTTTCACTAAAGTGTCACAAAAATATATTTATCCAATAATAACTGAAGTACATTTAATATATTTGTATGGACAAAAACTGAATTTTTAAACTATTTTTATTCTATTTTTTCTATTTAGAATCGAAAAAAACTATTTTATATGTGCAAATAAATATAAAATATGTATACCAAATTCATTATAAATTAGATCTTTTGAACGGAACTTAAGAAGTGATTGAATTTGATGCTAAGATTTTATTGTTTGCAAATGCTAATATTTAATTTAATTCACACTTTTGGAATATGAAATAAAAATACATAGTTATATTTTGAGAATGATCTAAAGAATCGTTTAAAGAGGCGTCCTATTACGTGTTATCATGGAATTTCGCACTAAGAATCTGTGCTGAATTTCAATTTTGTGCTCACCTAGATAAAAATATTTCCCGGGTTATAGAATCCTTGCTTACATTTTATACAATCACGGTAAATATTCTTGTTATACTCTCTACAAATGTCTATTTTAATAATTTATACCTTTTCCTCGACCTTATTCCACTTTTCTTTTTTTAATTCCAATATCATAATATTGTAGGATTCGTTTATGTATGCTATAAAATTACTGCAGTTTCATTAATGAAACAATCAATTTAATTTTTTCAGAAGGGACTCTATCATTTTCTGATTACAGCACGAGAAGAAGGATATCCTACAACGTACTACACAGCTTATCAAATAAACTTATAAAATTTCTGCGTTCTTACTCAGTTTATACTATTAAGAGAGTAAACTACTGAATTTATTAATAATTCATTATTTAAATCAATAATAAATTAATAATTCATTTTATTATTAATTTTTTATTTATTATTTTTAGGATCTTAATTCCTGAATAAACTGAGTGATCTTACGAAATCAAGATCAATAAACTTGATAATTAATGTAATAAGTATTTGATCGTCTTCGACATTAATTTAACCTAAGTAATTGGTTTTGAAACGGTTTTTTTTAGGATTGTATTTCACAAAAAATTTTTAATAACCTGAACTAAAAGAAATATTAGAATGTCGATTTAAAAAAATTGTAGGCGTCAGGATTTTCCTCTCTTGGAATAATATCTTAATAAGAGTTCTAACACTCGGGAGCGTTAATTATAAGTTTTAATAACAAAATTAGTCAGTTGTGATTGACTTCTTTCGAGTGTATTTAAAATTATATGTATTATTACGTAATATACAATTTATATATTTAAAAATTTTAGTAAGACCTAAAATAATACTACCTACCTTTAATACTACCTTTTAATACTACCTTTTTTTTTATCGATGAGTTGGCGAAAGAATACCAGTTACGAACCCCCCCTCCCATTTGGTCTTCATGGGAGAGTGTGTGCTCGAAGCAGATTCCGCCAAAATGTTAACTGAGTGCTTATAAGGCCTGTCCTCTACCGACTAAACATCCTCTTACAGTTTCTCCTCTCTCCCCCGCAATTAAGCATTACTCGATCTCGGGAGGTGCCTTTGAGTATGCTGGGTTCAGAGTATCCGTGCCTCATCACTGACGGCCCATTCATTCAAGCACAGACGAACGACGGCTCCGCAGGGAGCTATCCTACATCACCTCGCCTTCCGGTCTATTTCTTCACCTAGAGAATGAGGCTGTTCTTAGGGATCACTAGGTATTGATCATTTGTGTTCGTCCCTGACTCAGAAGCCGCGGCGTCTTCCGTCTTCTTCTTTCGACGGTAAAATATCCCTTTACCCTTTAGATCGTCTATTATTCTCTTGCCGGCCTCCGTGGCGCGAGTGGTAGCGTCTCGGCCTTTCATCCCGGAGGTCCCGGGTTCGAATCCGGTCAGGCATGGCATTTTTCACACCCGCTACAATTCATTCACCTCATCCTCTGATGATATACCTTAACGGTGATTCCGGAAAAACCTATTCTCCAGTTTTCTGTTGCGCTAAGCTTGTAAGCAAGAAGATAATCAGGCTCCAGGTCTAAAAGTCCAGCTCTGTTTCGTAAGTTTTGCCACTCAGCGCACTGAAAGAATGTGTGATATATAAAAGGCAAAACATGTATGTGGAGGTTTCCCGTCTACCCGTTCAATGCAAATACTCCTCAAAGCAGTCGGAGCTAACTCTCTCTTTATCTTTTTTAGCCTCCAGAACTACCGTAAGGTATTACTTCAGAGGATGAATGAGGATGTATGAATGTGAATGAAGTGCAGTCTTGTACAATCTCAAGTCGACCACTTCTGAGAAATGTTTTTAATTGAAACCCAACCACCAAATAACATAGGTATCCACGATCTAGTATTCAAACTAGACTGTATAAGATGGCAGTTAACTTCTAGATATCCAAGTCCGTAGGTCAGGGATTATTCTTCTAGTCCAGGACGCTTTGCTGGTAGCAGACCATGCCTCCTGCCACTCTCGAGTTGTGATATACATAGCCTCGGTCTTGAGCATTCCTTGAAATCTGTTCACACGCTCCTTTATCAATAAACGGGGAACGTCAGATAAAACGCATGTAGCCTCATATGAGATTATTCTGTACGCAGAAATAAGCGCTAACAAGGATTTACAATGTATACTCTAGAGTTGCTGAAAACTCCTTCGAATACTGGCGGCCTTATCCCAGGCCGAGGCCGTATAAAAGAGCACAGATGTTATTGCTGATATTATGATTCTACGCATGAACACTTTGGGACTAGATTGTAAATTACGAGCCGTTTGAGTGCTGTCAGGGTGCGCACTGCCTGTTTACATGTCATCAATACATGATTGCTAAATTTACAACCCCTGCCTATTGTAACTCCTAAATACTTGTGTGTGTGTGTGTGTGTGTTTACGATGGATAATGTGATCAGAGATTCTTAGTTTAATAGAACCTATTTTGCATCTACCTGCTAGAATAATATATTTGCATTTGTCAACAGAGTTTAAATATTTGCTCTTAGTAAATATTTGCCAGTTGTAAATCAATGACATCGCCTGATTACCGTTGGCGTCAAACTTCATCTCGGTTTTTGCATCCACGAGAACCGCCAAGTTATCGGTGTAGGATGTTGCTTCCGTATGGGTCCGCAACTGTAAATTCCAGACATCATCGAAACCTGCGTTTCCTAGCAGAGGCCCCAGGAGGACTGAGGGATTCCACCAAACATGCCAAATCTATATTAATACTATCTTATATAATTATAATTAGTACCTTATATATTAGTTAATACTAACTTAACCTTACTGACATTAACTTACTAAATAAAATTTCCTTCCAGAATGAAGTGACTGATTAGAGACAAAAATTCAACAGCAAGGAATTGCATTCACTTGAAGCTAGAGGAAATCCTGGAAATCGAGATGATTTTTTTGCAGCAGTGAAATGTTTACTGTTGAGTTGAAGATTATTGATTAAGTACACAATTGATAAATATTTTATTGGTTCGCATTGTAACATTACAAAATTTGATTTAACAGAAAAGCCATCTTTTGTCGATTTCATCGTTAAAATAATAAGCTATCTACCGCTACTTAAAACGCAATACAATAACTATTCCTTCATAAAGAGTAATTCAACAAAAACCAAACACTGTCATGAGTAAAAGTATCATTAAATTTTATTTATTCAGTTTGCTGATATTTCTCTAAAATGATAATAAATAAATATTACCGCTGTAATCACGTACTAATTTGTCTAACCTATGAACACTCTCCATCTGAATGATTTCAATTTAACTGCTTACGCCCGGACAGGATGATTCCTCATTCTGCTAACATTAATAATATTTTACAATAATAATAAAGAAAAACTCTGCAATATACTTATTACTGAAAATTCTAGTAAAATGTAGATGCTATTGTTATTATTAATAGATGTTATTGCTATTATTAATTAATCAATTCGTCTTCATCCTTCGTAAACATTTACTTATTTATTTCTTTAAAAAATAAATAATTATTATAAGTTTTAGTAAAAGGCTGTTTGGCTTATTTATCCTTTTTACACAACCATATTTAAGAAATATTTATTTTTCTTAAATATATTTGTCCAATCTTTGGAACCATCCTACAAAACTTAGATCTGGGTTCAGATGTGAAATCTCTACTAAACCGGAAAGAAGGTGTTAAACGTCTGTTGTGGTTCTTCTCCTAAAGAAAAAATGAAGAATGCAATTTTTTTGTTAAAAAAAAATAAATAAAAAAAAGAAAAAGAAAAGAAGATGAAGTCTGATGTGAACCGATACGCCTTCCCCTGTAAGATATATTTCATTAATTAAAATGTTATTTGGCTATAACTCTGGAACCAGTGAAAATATGTACCACTTATGATGATATATTGTTAAAAAGCTCTCAACAAGGCCTTACTACTGCAGTTAAGGAAAAGTAAAAAATCTAAATTTTTTAGGGATTTTAAGCTTTTATGGACACATTTGATTCAGTCGGTTGCAATCTAAAGGAGAGGTGTATAATTAGATGTTAACCCAAAATAAATAATAGTCCTAAACCCAAAAATTCAACATCCTACAGCTAATCGTTTTTGAGTTATGTAAGATACGTACATACGTCCGTACAGACGTCCCACCGAAACTTGTCAAAATGGATTCAGGGATGGTCATACCGGATATTTCCGTTGAAATTTGAAAACCGAAACTTTTCGCGATCACAGTACTTTCGTTACTCCGTACAAGGAAGTAAAAGTATGCATTTCAAATAACAATGGATGCCCAATAAGTTAAATTAAATCCTTTAATAAAAAAACTATTTATTGTTTATAGCTATAACCGAAAATACTGGTATTTTATCTAAGCAGATACCGCTTACACGATATTGCAAAATAGCACGAAGTACAATACCGGAATTCGGTATACCGATGTGCCAGAATTGCAATCACTAGTACTAATTGAAGATTATTATTATATTAATAATTGAAGGTAATTGAAGAACTGAAGAACTAATGGACCAATTTTCTACTGCTGAATGTTGGTCCACACCAATATTTGGCAGATAGTTTGAAATTTAACATAAATAAAAACTCTCTAATGTTTAAAACAATTCTTGAGTCTTCTCTTATTCGCCAATAAAATATATAATGGGTAGACTTCGTAATGCCTTGATATCTTTCAAGCCAAAGCATAAGTATAAAGCTAGAATTTGGTTTTGAAAGAAACTTCAACAATGTTTTCTTTTTTTACTTCCTTGTACGAAGTAAAGGAAGTACTGTGATCGCAAAAAAATTTGGTTTTCAGATTTCAACGGACATATCCGTTTTGAACATTCCTGAATCCATTTTGACTAGTTTCAGCGTGGCGTCTAGTTTCGGCGCATAACTAAAACAATTAGCTGTGGGATGTTGAAATTTTGTATTTAGGGCTTTTGTAATATCTATTTGTTCACCTCTCCTTTTGATTGCAATCGACTGAAGCAATAGTGTCCAAAAAGGCCCAAAATGCCCAAAAATTTGGATTTTGGACTTTTTTGTAACTGCAGCAATAAGCTGTCATTGAGAGCTTTTCAAAATTGTATCATAAGTAGTACTTATTTTCATTGGTTCCAGAGTTATAGCCAAATAAATGTTTAATTAATAAAATATTTTAATCTTACAAGGAAGGCACATCCGTTCGAATCAGACTCCATTTTTTAGATTTAAATCCATTGATTTATTGACAATTATTAACCCGTGATTGTAAAAAAAATTACAGTAAATAATAATTCCATAATAACAATAAAAAACCGTTACAAATAGAAGTTATTAGTGAAATGATATTTTATGGACTTTTAAAAATGTGTATATGCAACTTAATAGGCATTATTGCGTATAATATATAATAGGTATACGGATATTTATAATAGGTAATATATATAATAGGTACAGGTAATAAATTGGTAATAAATACAGTATAAGAACATAACAATTTAGTTCATTTGCAGGGCTACATAACGGAAGCGAGGCGATTGTTTCGGTAGGAGAAATGCTCCAAATGAAACTACTGTGAAAAAGTTAGTTAAAAAATTTGAATGAACAAATCAGTTCGAGACAATAAAAAAAACAGGCCGACTTTATACTGATTGTTCAGCCAAAAACATTGCCGCCGTGCATCGATACTTTGGTAGAATATGCAGAAAGTGTCTTCAGAACACCACCTTTTATTGCAACAGAACATTTCAAAAATCAATTTGATTTTAAGAAAAATCTATATCTGAACTCATTCAAGAATCAACTAACCCAGAATTGAAGTCAAACGACCGTTTGAAATTCGTATATTGGGTGTTGGAAAATAAACAAGTGGAGATGACTTTACAAAGAAAAGCAGTTTTAATAACACAGCATATTTCCACCATTGTGTATATAACAAATAGCAAATGAATCGTATTTGAAATATAGAAAATCCTCAGATTATTGTAAAACATCCTACGTATACCCAAAAAGACGATTTGATGCGGATTTCATACTGGTGGATAGTGGAACGATTGGGCTCTTTTTTTTCGAAAATGATACCTAAAACAGTTACAGTCAATAGTGAAGATTTTCATGAAAGAGATTAGTCTTAATACGGCATGGATTTGGATGACATGCATTTCTAGCAAAATTGTGACATCTGCCAAACTGCTCACGAAATAATTCAATTGTTGAAGCAAAAACTTAGCGGTTGATATACTTTGTTCAATAGTTAAATGAATTGGCACCTAGATCATGTGACATCAGACCTTGGGATCGTTTACTATGGGGATTCATTAAGTTCAATTATATGAAAAAAAAAACTATTCCTTAATTGGATGCAAAAGTTCAAAAAGTATCTACGAAATTGAAGGGCAGTAACGCGGAAAAGTGATCCAGAATTTTATCAAAAGAATTCGGGAGCACCAAATGCGTCATGGAAAACATTTCTTAGATAACCTGTTTCCTATTTAACGGAAATGTTTATCTTTACAATAACAAGATGGACGTAAATATTAACCGAAATATCAGGATGGGAGACGTACATGAACATAAATTAACTTTTATAAAGATAAATTCTTTTAATCAGCGTATAGTAATTTAAAGTAATCGGTAATTAGTAATTAAAGTTATTTTTTTAAACTTACGTTTAAATAATTAAATTTTAACATTTATTACATCGTTTTAATTAATTTATTAGCGGCTATTAAATTTTGTAGTATCCAGTGTCTAACCTTAAGTATCCCACCTTCTTAAGTGAATTATTTGATTTGCAATATTATAAGCACAAATTAAGATTATGAACTTAATAAAACATTAAATTAATTAATGTTAAGTAAATGACAGATTAGTTTTATTAAGTAGCTATCAGCATTTATATGACTCATAAAAAGCAGTCTAGTAAAGGTGGGATGGTGGCGGTGTGTCGTTCGGCTGCGCTTTGTTTTGGAAGTTAAGTGCGTCGTTAATATTCGGATGTTTTCGTTAACATTCGTTTGCAGCATAACCCTGGAGCTGTGTTAGTGGCTGTGCTACTCCAGACCTCAGTTCAGTATACTTTCATTGATCGTAGCGGTTACGCGTAAACTTCAAGTTCCCGTTTCCAACAATCAAAGAAAGGTAAATTTCATTTATATATTTTATTTCTTGCATTAATATTTTATAAATAATTTTATTTATTATTAAATTTAACATAAATGTATTTAAGTATTTTTCTTGTTAATATATTTCGAATAAAAAAGTAAAAACGGTGAAGTAAATTTTAAATAAAAGTTACGGCAAAAACTAAATCTTTTAACATTTTGATATTTCTCTAGCTAATATGCGTTGAAAATGAATATGTAATTTAACTGGTACGGTTAAAAAATTAACAAAATTCATTTTTTAACAATATTAAACAAAAATATTTTATCAAAAATTAATATAAACGAATAAATAGATAAACAAAAGTGATGTGTTTTGCTTCACCTTTAATATTTCATGGTTAAAAAAATTTTTGTCATATCATAGAATTATTGTTTCATAAGTAAAATTACTTTTTAATTTTAAAAAACGTCTACAACTTTTAAGAAAATACAATTTAAATGTTTAACTAAATATTATCATTTTTTTCAAAAACATTTACTGTTGTTGTAAAGTTATTAATTCTTTTTTGTTAAATAAGTTTTCCCCCAGAAAGATTATATAAAACGTTTTTGCTATTAAAATTGCCACAATTTTTATAAATTAACTAATTTTTAATGTTACAACTATTCTCTCATTTTTTTTTTAATGAGCTAAATATGTTGCGCAATGGTGAAACTCAAGAGACGATGTTCGAAAGGTCGTGCGCTCGATTTCAGGGTCTGTCATTCATAAACTTTTTACATTTTAAATCGCAAAATTTTGCAAAATAAGACCCTTTTTCTTAAGTCGAATTATTCCGATACGTTACACAAAAATATACATTTTTACTTTTTTTTAAATAAATGTTTATTGTTATTTTTCACGTTGATGGGTAAAAATTCATAGAAATAAATTTTAATTTGTCACTGATTTGCACTTAACAAGCGCAAAATTTTTGTTTCCAGATAAATGTTTGTATCCGTAGGCTTTAAAAAAATATTCTAAGATATAATATCCAAAGGGAAGAATGTACGTAGGCATAATATATATTTCGTAATTATGGTTTTTGTTCAATTAATGGACTTCTTCAAAGTGAAACAGAATGGTTTGATTTTGTTAGTGAAAAAATCTTTTGAACAGTTTAATAATCTAGTATGCGATACAAAATAACAATCAATTTAAAATAGAATATTTAGGTCCCAAATTAGGACATAAAGATTGGACCAATCTTTATATCACTCCGTCGATCGCCGTGGTGAGGTGAAAGCATTTCACTGGGTTCGAATCACGATCAAGTATGATATGATTCACGAAAAAAATTTTTCCATATATCTCTCTTCAGCCTTTGAGCTTCTGTGGTGAATTGATCAATAAATAAATATATATGAGATTGTAAGTTAATTTCTTTTATTATTAAATAAAAATCATAAAATTAAATTAAAAGAAAAGAAAACGCATGGTTTTTATTGTGGGATTCTAGAATTTCCCTAAAGAGAAATGGCTTTAACGGGTTTAAAAAATATTAAGTAATTCTTTTTATTTTACTTTTGTTTCCATTAAATTCATGTTAATTTTCATATGACTTTATAAGATATTAAAATGTACTTTTGTTAATATTTCATGATTATTTAATATATATATATATATGTTTTTTTAACTTTTATAATTATTAATTAATTTTTTTTAATATAATTCTATTGTATATAAATGTTTTAAGTCCATTTTTAAAGCACTTTTACTTGATATTTCACTGAATGAGTTAAAAGACCCTTTTTATTTACAAGAGTGGAAAAAAAATGGCACTTGCCATTGCCATTAATTAAAAATAAAGAAGAAAATCGTTTTTGTGATGTAATGGAAATAAATATTGGTGTTTTTTTGTGGGAGTGGGAGATTGTACGGTTATTGAATATCATAATACATTTTTCTACGAATATTTAAGTTAATTTTAAAATTACGAAAATAAAGGAAAATGAATAACAACTGGATAAATGCCAGTCTCCTCATCGGTGTGGTAGAATTTTCTTCTATCATCCTCAAGATTTTGGGTTCGAATTCCGGTCAGTCATTTTCATTCACTAAAAATATTTGATTTCATGCTTTCACACACAAGCTTCTATGCTGAAATTAATTCTATTCAAAAAAGTATTATGACCTTTTAAAAGTTATTCTGCATTTTTTTGAAAAAAAAAAACTGGAAAGTTGTTGAAAGACAACCTATTATGTTTATGATTTAAAAAATCATAAACTTAATAGGTAGATATTAAATCCTTATAAACGATTATTTCTTTTGTAAATAGCAATTTTACTTCAATGAGGTTATATTTCGTAAATCTTTTTTATATAATTTTTTTTCAGTTTATACTTAGTAAAAAGGCAGTTTATTATTGTTCTGATACGTACAAATAAAAATATCATGCTTAACAAAGTATACATGACGAGAAATATCTTTTGGTTAATTATTGAAGAAAAATAGAATTTTATTAAAAATGTGTTTTATACTTCTCTTTTCGTATGCTCACAACTGGAAAATATTTTCCGTATTTAATAAAATTTGTTTAAAAATTGGTTTTTAGGTGAACTGAGATTGAAATACTTTCAACTACATTTTATGAAACTGAGAATCTTAAATTTTAAAACGTAATTTAGATATTTTGTTACTATATATTTAAGGATGGTTTTAATAACATTTTTAATTTTCTGAATGTTATAATAGAGAAAATTTAGTATTCTTATTATTATTCTTGGCATTATTTTTTTAAGTCGACCCTTTATTAAAAGGAATTTAGAAAATAACTTTTTAACGGAAGTTATTGTATTTTAATTCTGTTTTTCACGTAGCATGATTTTTTAAACAAAAAGTACCAAATTGACGATATTTTTCTTTTTTTTTTATATTAAATTTTTGTAATGTTGTGATATAACCTGTAGCCTGATGTTATTCTCACGGGAATTTAAGACAGTTTGTTGGTAAATTTAAGATAGAATAACCGTACCTTACAGATTCCTAGATTCCATAGAGTATTCGTTTATTTTTTGCACCAGTCTTTTAACAAGTTCCTCTGTACCTTTTCTTAGTTTTATTATGACGCTTTTGCTTCCGGCAAAAGCAGATTTTTCGGTTTTGCGGTTTCTGAAAACGGTTTTATTTTTATTGGTAGCATTTTTCGTAATCATATTTTAAATAAAAATAAAATCTACTGCAAAATAAATCATTCTAACAATAAAAAATTATACTTTTTCAATTGTTACTTAATTTTTTACTTTTTAAATCTATCCCAAATAAAACTTATAATTGTTTTTAATTTGACACTGATTTCAAAGCCAAATATTTTTAAATTATTTTTTCGTGCGTTTTTAAAAAGTTGGTTTGAATTTATTTAAGAAGTTTATTTATATTCTAAGGATGTATGAGGATATAAAACTGTGAACTAAAATCTGAAACTAGGACGAATGAGATATTAAAATATGGACATACTGATAAAGAATATCTGTTTAATTCTCCAATTAAGTTATGAAAAAATCGATTAAGAAAAAAGAGCAAAGTTATGTTGTAAGGTTAACTATAAAAATTTAATTCCAACAAGATTTGTAGCTTATTAAATAAAAAATAGCTTAAAATTATCATTAAAAGCAATATCTTTTAAACAGCTTTTAAAAAAGATATATTTTTATTTAAAATTGGGGTTCATAAATATTTCTGACATTTGACTTGTTCAAATAAATTACTTTGAATTAAAAGAAATTTTCTTCAAAATGAGATATTCTTGTAAGGCTGGGAATAATTTTCTATCTTTAACAGCACGGTGGGGATAGATTTATAATAATTTTTTTTTTTTTTTATAAACTGTTCAAAATATTGTGAATAGAGATGTTTTAAATTCAATTTTATGGTAAGTTAAAACAAATATATATTATTTGAGGACTAATTTTTATAACATTTTACTTTTGTGAAGAATACTATTGAAAGTATATTGTTATAAAAAAAAAAAAAAAAAAAAAACAAAAAAGGTAAAAGAAACTAAATTTATTTTAGATTTACGATTTAATAATAAATTGTAAATGTAAATTAATTAAATTGTGGTGGTTGAGTAAAAGTCGGTAAATAAAATGGATTGAGAGTGAACTGGAGGATTGAATTCTTCCAATTTTAAACTCCATTCAAATACCGGGAAAATTCAGCAACATCAACATTCACCGAGCCGAATTTATTGTTATGCATAGGGGTATAAAACTTACCGAAATTCTGGTGGTATTCAGCTCTAAAACTGACACACTCATCACAGGGATTGGGTAATAGAAGTAGCATCATCACTTTTATAGAAAGCTACTGTGACTGAATTCTCATGCTTACTATACATGGATTGTAACCCATAATAATGAAATAGTAGATTAGCTATAATTTAATGCATCTTTTCTGTTCAGAAGAAATATTAGCATATTGGAATATTATTATATTTTTGAATAATATTTAGTATTTTTTATTTTTATTTTTTAATTTGCAAAATAATTTTTTTTTTCAACATTATATTAGCAATATTATTATATTTGCTATTATCCAGATTCAAATTTTTCCACTAATATAAGCACAGGATATTAATGTATTATGTGGTAGGTAACTGCACTGAACGCTTTGAGTTATTATTAAAAATCAGTTGCAGAAAAATTACATGCAATCAAACTTAATTACATGCACTCAAGCGGAAGAGTATTTACAATTAAATGCTTTCCCCATTTCATTTTAATGATGGATTTCAAAGTTATGCGGATATTAATAAAAAAAAACCAAAGGAGATTTTTAAAATTAAAAGTATAGTTCGTTTATTATAATGTGAAATAAGGCTTCTTTTATTTTTAAATATAAGAACTAAAATCAACTTAAAAATAATGTATTGCATAATTACTGTAAGATATTAATTTTGATCCGTATACTTTAGGAAGATGTGGTTTTATGTGTCTTTTTAATTATATAACACTCCAAATTTTTTCATGAAGGAAATTGGTATCGGACTACTTGTCTCAATTATACAATTCACGATAGATATATGAAATTCTAAAATTATTTAAAACCCATCCAGTCGGTTATTAAATATGGTACATAAAATTTATTTAAATATAAATGTGTGCATGTATATATATATATATATATATTTGTGTGTGTGTGTGTGTGTGTATGTGTGTGGGTTTTGTTAAAATATTACGAGTATTAAATAGCAATAAAAGTTAAAAAGCTGTCAGAGTATTACATGACTCACCACACTATTAATGTATTAATGTAATGTATTAAAAAAATTAAAAGAGTTACAGACAAAACCAAAAAAGAAACAGAAAATACAATCAATCTTTCTTGTGATGAAGAATAAATTTTAAGGAAAAACTTTTCTAAAAATATTTATTTTTTTTATTTATTTATTTTTTTTTTTTGTTTGTTTTACCTCCGGAACCACCGTTAGGTTATATCTTCAGAGGATGAGATGAATGAATTGTAGCGTGTGTGAAAAA
>JAAAKQ030047558.1:0-16415 GCA_010016005.3 Zanna intricata | reverse complement strand
GGGTGCCTTAATATGTGGCCTATAAGTCTGTCTCTTCTTTTAACTATATTTTTCCAAATGCTTCTTTTTTTCATTGACAATAACAATATAATAGTAATAACATAAACAATGAATTTTAGTAGTGCTACAGTTACATGATTTAATTTTTTGACTATTGTTTATTTACATTTTTAGAATTCACTAACAATTATTGGGGTACTATCATACATAACTTGCTGCAGTGCTGCCAATATATTGGGTATTTTCCCAACACCATCTTACAGTCACCAACAACCGATGCTTGCATTAAGTCATGCTTTAGCTAAGAAAGGACACAATCTTACTGTGATAACAGCAAATCCTAGTCAGGTAATTTGTTTAAATTGTTTTTACAGGATAGATATCTAACTTCTAAATGCTCATGTATGATTTAAATAGTTTGTTTTATCTCGATAATTATTTGTTGTTTTTTTCTAATTCTTAAATTATTTTTATTATTTCTTTATAAATTATGTTTACTGTCTGAAAATACATAATGAGATACATACACATCATGGTATTAAATAGATATAACTAAATATAAAAAATTATTTTATAAGTACAATTTTCCTTTATTGATACAAGTGACATAATTTAGCAATGACCACAAGAAGTTTTCTTTTGGTATTGGTTTAAAATCTAATGTCTGTCACATACTGTTGTTGGATACGCCATAAAAATGCTGTAAAGGAAAGCTAACTCAATAAAATCATGGAAAATTGAAGGTATTAAGTTTTTTAGTATCATGATTTAAGAAGAAAACTTATGTTTTTTAAATATCCAATTCTTGGGTTTGTTATAGAATTACATTAGAAAATTTAAAAGTAAAAAAAAAAAAAAAACATTAAAAAAAGAAATAACAAAATAAATAATTACAAAAAAAAAAATGAATTTAGAATTTACAATTTGATGGCAGTTTTGAAGTAATAATTAGTAAAAATTAAGGAATATCAAAATATTATTTTTTTAAAATTTCTTATTAATAATAAAGTGAAAAATGTTTAAATTTTCAAAAATATTGGAAAAAGAGTAATTTCAGCCTCTATGGAAATTATGAAAATATAGGAATATAGGATGCCTAATCAGTAGGGCAATTTAGTTGAAACTTTAAGTAGTTTAGATTTTTATTTTTACTTTCCACTTCAGATTGGGGTTATTTAAAAAGTATTTTAAAGTGTTTAGCGACAATTAATTTATGTATTACTATTATTATATTTTTCTTTTTTAGTAAACATTCTTTGAAGATGTTCTTTTTTTTGTTAATAATTGTTATAATTTTTTTTTCTATTAATTGTTTTTTTTTTTTTTTTTTAATATCAGTTCTTGAATATCTACTGATGAAAAGCTAGCTGGGTAGTTGGCCTAGTGATTAGCATCACTAAGAGTTTCTATAATTATAAAGAGTTTCTATAGTAAACATTTTTTTCAATAATCATGTAGTACTGTGCTGCAGTTCTATTACTGTTAAGAGTAAAATTTATATTGATATCTATGATATATTACAGTAATTAATTTTTTAAATAGTTTCAGTATGAATTGAAATTGTGCTCAGTGCTATTAGAATTGCAAGAAAGCTGGATTAAATGTGACTTTGCTTGTTTACTTTTTATCAATATTTCACACTTTTCCATGTTTAGGATGATAAATTTACTAAAATATTTCACGTGTATCAGAATAGTTAGGTTATATGGAAGCATCTTACTATTTTCCCTGTATCCTTTTCAGTAAGTAAATATAGAAATTTGACTTTCTTCATTTAATAATGAAATTTAAGGAAAATGGTACTATCAAATAACAGAAAATTCATTAATTTTTGTGTGCTGTAATCAGGGACAATCTTAAATCATTGATGACTTCTATCAGAAAAAATTGAAGTTACAAATCAAAGAAATAAGCTTCAATATTAACATATTTTAATATTTAAATCAACTGCTAATGATTTAAAATTATTTTAATTAAATCATTTACTACTGATTAGATATTTAAAATGAAATGTAGGTTGTCCTTGATGGTAACATAAGGTGAGAATACTCAGATTAAAATTTTTTTTTTTCATTTATTAACTAATACAAACCAGTGGAAGCTTTGAGTAGCTTAATGTACAGCTGGTGTTAGCATAGTGACATTTAAAACAGCTTTTTGTCACTGAGATAAAAAAAATCTGGAATTAAAATATCAGTAGCATACTTTGACAATCAACAAACATCATCATCATCAGCAGATTTCATGAATTTGATATTTATTTCTCCAGTATAAATTCCCACTTAACTTTATTTAGTTAAAATGATATTTAGCCAATATGTAAAAAAGTAATGATAAGAAACGTCCTTAAAATATTCTGTCAAAAAGAAAAATACTTTTGATCAGTTGATGTAATTATTTTGTGTCTGTGTGTATGACCACCTACCATCAACTATAAAAAATTTTTTTTTTTAGGAACCTATAAAAAATCATCGTGATATTGATATAAGTTATGGTTATAAAGAATGGCAACGAGTTCAAGCAATGAATCACATTTCTCTTCAAGTTCGTATTAGGCCCTCAAAAATAATTGGTGATATGTATGACTATATAGATTTTTTTACTTCACTTGTTTTTGGTTCTCCAAATGTCCAAGAATTAATGAGGTTTGTATGAGCCATATTAACTATAATAACACTTATCACTTAATAAATGTATTAATAATCCATGTATTAAAAATAATAATGATTCCAAATTAACTACCTTGTTTGAATATCTTAATAATTTCACAGTTCATTTCTTATAAAAAAAACAATTCCTGCAATTGTCTTCAGTCTGTAATTGGTCAAAGAAAATAGCTAAAATAATAATAATATCAATATCATTATTATACATCAATATAAAAATTTTCTCTTGACTATATTATTATATCATTTAAACATTTTTTCAAGTACTGTAATGACAAAAAAGAATAACAAAATATTATTTATAGGACCATAAAATTAAAAAAAAAATCTTCTATTGTTTTATTTATAAAAAACTTAGTCTACTAGGGTAACTTTCTGTGCAAAAGAAAAGAATCAAATAATTTGATGATGTTCAATTTAAATTTATAGAAAAAATATAAAACTAATATAATATTAAAATAAAAATCAGTTCTTACAATTCAAAAATTAATTTATAACAAATGTACAAACTAATTTTTAAAAAAAATATACTTATTAAATTTGATTCAATAATTAAAATTACAATTTTCTTTTTAGATTTTAATTTTTTTATGTATATTTTCATTTTAATTTTCCTGTGAAAATTTATTAAAGGACAACTTCTTTTATAGTGTTACAGTTCTCTCAATACAATTATTTATTTTTAAAAAGTTTATGGAAGTATAAAATATCTTACTACTATAATAATAACAGTCACAATATTTAATTATAGGTAAAAACAAGTAGCAGTGAATAAAAATAAATCTTTTACATTTATTTTCCTAATGTGCATGTTGCAATCTGTTCAACTAGTGAACCATAAGCAAGCCCCCCCCCACCACAGCCCAATGATAGAATAGATATGACATGCAAATGAGATGTAGTCTTATAGAGATTCAGGTCAACCATTCCTCAGAAGTGTGATTAATTGAACCCCAACTACCAAAGTACACTGGTATCTACTATCTATTATTAAAACATTTTTAATTATTAAAAATGGTCCTTTTAAATTATTTGTAAATTTACTAATTTTAAAACTTTGAATTCAGTAATGCTAAAATCATGTTTATAAACATGTGCAGAATATAAATGTGTGAATTCATCTTGAAAAGGTTTATACTTTAATGAAAATGTATGCGTTTTATTTCATAAAAAATAATATCAGTACATTTCTTTAAATGGGATTGTATAATACTAATATTCACTTTAATAATCATTTTATCATTATTAGAAACATCTTAAAATTTTTAATAATGACAGTTCAATTTATATAGTATGTAAATGTTTGGAAAGTGCTGTTTTATAATACTTGATAAAAGATGACTTTTTAAATAATAAAAAATTTTTATCTTTGTAAACATTAAAAGTACTATTTAAAACTATATTTTATTTAGATAAAGATAATAAACAATTAATTTCATGAAACATTGAAAAAAATAAAAGATTAGATAGTTTTATAAAACTGTACTATAACAGATGGTGTGTATTGCTGTGCGCATATGCTGATAGCTGGCTTACCATGCTATTAACTATCCTGAAAACTCTGACAATTTACTGCATACTATATAAGTATACGAAGCTATATGAGATGTTTTCATAAAGGAATGACTATCTAACTGTTCCACTGTACTATCAGTCTCTCTCTCTCCCGCACACAATGTGCACAGCTATATGCCACTCACTATACCGGGGATATTAATTGAACATTGTTCCTACCTTGATTATGCAGTCCTTAGTATATCAATCTCTACTGATGAATCAGATACTATTTCAACAACTCTTAGACTTACAGATGAAACCAGTGACAATTGATTAAGTTTTTTTAAACATATCTATCCAAAAAAAGAAAATATACTATGCAAGTATCTTAAATAAAAGGGCAAGGAGTTGTTAATTAACCAAGAAACTAAGTTTTTGAAGATAATGGGATACTTAAATATTTTGTCAAGAAACTGCATTTTTATATACAATCAAGTTTATTGAATCTCAGAATTTGTTTTATAAGTGAATTTCTGTGCTTTAAGTTTCTGTAAAAGACAGAGTTCTGTTCTCACTTAAATCCTACTTATTTAAAATACTAAAATTTCAAAATATAAATCATATAAAACTTATTTCATTAAAAGTACTTGTTCAGTGAGCAGTGTACACTGAACAGAAATGTGTTCATAGATGTTTGAAAAGTAATTTTTATTTAAGTATTCTTTGTTAATATTCTAATTAAAGTATTTTCTTCTTTTTCAGGGAACTGAATGGAACAAAAATTGACTTAATATTATATGAGTCATTATATTATTCAAGTTTGCTAGGATTTAAAGAAATAACCGGTGATCCACCAGTTGTGGGGTTATTATCGCTACATCCTTTTATGCTTAGTGATTTACCTCAAGGAAATCCAGTGTTCCCATCATACATACCATTTTCTTTTTCATCATGCTCTGATAAAATGACATTTTGGGAACGTTTATATAACTTATATTTAACAGTATATTCTCATTATGTAATAGAATATTGTATAAAACCGATGCAAGAAAATTACCTAAGAAAATATTTTGGTAATGTTAAAAATACAGCTGAAGGACTAGAATATAATAAAAGTTTATTAATCATTAGTACAGATTTTGCCACTGGTTATCCAAGACCTGTACAACCAAATACAGTTTATGTTGGACCAATGCATATTGTTAAACCAAAACCATTACCAGTAGTAAGTAATGTATATATTGCAGTAAATTAAATGCTTTTCTTTACATATATATGTATTTTATGTAAGTGAAAGACAGCTAAACCTATATAATTAAATAATTTTTCAACTAATATGAAAATGTAAGAAATGCAGTATTCTTGGTAATCCTTTAAATATCTTTACACATGTTAAATAGAAGTTTTATACTGGGTTTTCAGAAATGTCTGCATGGATAAGTCATAATCATGCTTCATAAAAAAAAATGATTGGTAAAATGATTTATAAAAAAATTATTGGAATAAGAAATAAATTAAAAAGATAAATGTTTCATAAATTGATTAATTTACATCAAAAATTTGATCTCTAACTTGAATAGAATGCTAATTTTAAATGGATTAATTTGGCTGACTATAATTTACATTCATTGTTTAAAATTTTATTTATTATTCTTCAGTTTTTTTTTATAGAACACCAAATCTCAGATTGATCATTTTTAATTTACCATTTTTATCTAAAGCCTCGGTGTAGTGTAAAGATTTTGGACTATACTCAGTTGGTATCATAAATAATTCAGTGATCTAAATTAAAGTCATCATACAACTCATTTTCAAATTTCATTGCTGTTACTGGTAACCACACAAATGAAGGTGCTACTCCAAAAGCCTAAAGGTGTTACCTCCAAAAGCTTATAGAAAAAGAATTTCCAATATTTTTAAACTGAGTTATTTAATTTTTAATAATTATAAAGTTTTATCATGCTTTGTTATGATTTTCAACTTTTTAAAGTGAAGTTAAGATGAATAGAATTATTACAACTACAAGAAATTTAATGTAGTGTGGGAGGACCTGAACATTGCTGATTCCTTTTGAGTAGTGTGACTTTATTTCTAGGAAGAATATATTTATTGTAATTTTTTATTTCATATAAATTTTAAATAACTAAAACAAACTTTTTACATTTGCTCTGCATTAAGTTAACTTCATTTCTCCAAAGGAACCAATTTGTTAAACATAGTTTAGATCAGCAACAGAAAGTGAAAGATCTACATTACAGAGGTAAATCTGGAAAGAAAGATAGATTTTCTGCATAAGATATTGATGTAGATGTATTTTATGTCTTGAAAAAATAATTTTATTATTATATTCATGATAGTTGATGTTTTGATACATATGTTACCTATTCTGTAATGTTATCATATTAAAAAAAAGTAAATTATGTAATTTATCATATTAACAAATTAAAGCATATAAATAACAAAAAAAAAAAACTCAGTCTATATTTAATTATAGACTTGTCACAGATTATTAAAATCAAACTATATTAAGGTCAGTTGCCTACACGATGAATGCCAATAAGCATATGAATATTAGTAAATGTGGTTTTCTTCCTTATTGCAGTTACCGCAGTAAGCTTGCTTACCACTAAACCAAAATTTGATAATATCACTGGATCACAGATGTAAAATCAGCAAGTGATTTCATGTCCTTACAGGATCTTCAGAAATGGATGGATGAAGCTGAAGATGGTATAATATATTTTAGTCTTGGAAGCAACATGAAAGGTACTTCAGTATCTGAAGAGAAAAGAGCAGCATTTATTGAAGCATTTAAAAAATTCCCAAAGACAAGAATATTATGGAAATGGGAAGCAGATGGAGAATTACCTGGGAAACCTGAAAATGTTTTATCTAGAAAATGGTTTCCACAACAATCTATTTTAGGTATTTTATTATTTTACTTACTTACTGATAAAAGAGCAATGTTTATTAGGTTAAGCTATAATTTAATACTAAGTTCTGTGCAATTAATTAGGAAGTAAAACTGTAAAGAAAGTATTACCAAGAAAAAGAAAGAGTCAATTGTTTTTATTCTTTGGTTTTCAGTTTAAAAATTCTTAATTTGTAAAACTTATTAATGTTGAAATGAATACTGCTACTAACAGAGCATAGAGGTTTTCTACTCTAAAGAGCATTTCTTCTAAAAATAACTATGATTGTGCAGGTTATTTAATAAGGACAAGGGATCCATGAATAATGCATCTATTTGATGATTATTATTGCATATAAAAATAATGAATGAGATATCTTAACGGTAATTGTCTTTTAAATTTATAATTAAATCAAACTTAAGTCATTGTAAAATATTTTATGTATATATATTTATATATATAAATGTTTTCTACCCTTAGTAAATCATCACTAGTATTTTGACATGAAGTTGAGAATGATTTAGATAAAAATACACCAAAAATTAGTTGAAACAAAAAGAGACTGCATTGCTAGAACTGTACAAGACAGATCCTAATTAAGAAAGTATTTTGACTACCACACCCTCAAGTTGGCGAGTTCTTATTAATTTTGTTTTACTTATATAATATTGTCTATAAAATTATTTAGTTATGCATAATTGTATGCAGTATATTTTATAATTTTATTTATAGAAATTGAAAATAAAAAATTAAAGTTATTTCCATCCTGTTTTTATGGTTATCTATTTTTCATTTAACTTTTTTATTTGTGTAAAATGTGTTACAGCTCATCCAAAACTGCAGTTATTTATAAGTCAGGTTGGTGTTCAAAGTTTTGAAGAGGCTACATTTTATGGTATACCAGTCCTTGCCATCCCAATGTTTGCTGATCAAGACTTTCATTCCAGAAAAATTATAGAATCTGGTGCTGGGCTTAATTTGGAATTTGATGATATAACATTTGAAAATGTGTATGATAGATTGAAAGCACTTCTTACAGATCCAAAGTTGGTTTGATTATTAATTTTATTACCTTTTTTTAACTTACCAATTTAAATTTATTCTATAAACTTAATGTATTTTCATTTTAATTTAAAACAATAATGATATATTAAACAATAATTTTATAAATTAAATTTATCAATTTTGATAACTACAAAAATATTCCATAGACTTGGAAAAAATATTACAGAGGTAAAGAAATAAATAGTGGTTATAATGAGGTTGGATTCCATTTTGATATATTTTAACAGTATTCCTTATTTGATTAACAACTTGCAATTAGATAACAATTACAACAGTATCGACCTTGATTCAAATATCAAATAGTCATAAAAAATAAGTCAGGATATTTGTCATTAAAAAAAAAAAAAAATTTTTATATATATATGCTAAAATTAATGTCTGGGAAGGCAAAAGGACTGTAACCATCATATGACAACATTCACTTCAATCTACTGGCTAATCATTTAATTTTGGGAGGTACTGTACATTACTTGCACTGAAACAGAATATTTTTATCTACGAATATTGATTTATCTATCATGTAATAAAGGTAAAGGTTGTTTTCTTATTAATGTTCACATTTTCTTACCCAGCATATAAAAAAAGAAACATTATTGACTGAAAATAGGTATACCTTAAAAGTAGTCAAAAACCAAAAAACTGATGGAGAGATGTACAAATCTGGAAAGAAAGATTTTTATGATGCAGTAATAGAGAATATTTAAAAAAAATGTTTTGTATGTTTCATATAGATGTAAAATTAAGTGCTGTTGAAAAGTAGACAAAAAAGATACTTTAATTAATTTTTTCTGAAGAAAAATTCAGTAATGAAATAAAATTTCAGCAATTAACAGAAAATTTAATGGGGGAAAAATTAGACCATGTGTAATTTTTACAGATAATTAATGAATTTCAAATTTATCAGAAAAGATACAGCATAACTAGTACAGTCTTGCTTTCAATTGCCAATATGCAGATTATAAGAAAGGAGATAGTTGGGTGACACATTGAAACCTCTATTCAAAATTTATACTTGAAACAGCTCAGTTACTTATTCAATTTTTGTATCCCCTAATCCTGAAAATATTTTGATCTGAGATATGGATATCCTCTAACAATCTATATAGAAAGAAAGTAGTGACATGAATAAAAAAGAGTTATTTTAAGTGCTAGGCTTACAGCCAAATATTTCACTTTATCCATTTCATATCCTTTATTTGACAATAACTACCTTACTAACAAACTTTTTTTTTTAAAAAACTTACTAACAAACTAACTTAAATTTCCTTGATTCCATTATCAGAAAATTAATATTACATATTGAAAAGTCATATTTTTATAGAGGAGATTATTATAATAAAGAGTATCTTGATGATAATATGTAATTTAATATCAAACCCCGATGGAGAAAACAATTTAATATTAATTTGAGAGAAATTTGCTAGAACTAAAAAAGAAATTAATTTTAGAATGGTTTGTTGTAATAATGGAGTCTAAAATGGTGAGATTTTATGGTATTGTATAGGTATGGTATTTTTATGGTATTGATTTTTATTCTGATGGTATGGTATTCAAACATTTTTTCCTCCGGTGAAAGCTGAAGGCATTAGCTAACCAACTACCTAAAGTTGATTAGATTGCTAATCTAAACTCACAGGGAGTAGAACTCCCTGTGTGTTGTCACTTTTAAAGCTTATATACAATTTTGTAATCAATAAGGAATACAAACAACTCAGTCTTCCCACTTTTATAAGTGAGTTTCTTGTTAAACACACTGTAGTTTGTAGGAGACAACAAAGGATACAAAAATCTATAATCAAATTTGCAATTTTTTCTGTATCTATTTGCAATTTCTGTATCAGTGGGCTATTTAGATGAGGTGATAGCCAACATTTATTTTATTTACGTATAAGGTATTCATTGTGTCAAATTTAAAAATTTTTTATTTTAAAATAATTATGTAGCAAGCAGCATCAGCATCAACAAAATCCATCTAAAAAATCTATGCTGAATAAATCCATTCCTATTAAAAGGATGCCAGTATGCTATTTTTCAAGACAGTTTGAGAAGCAACTTCATTTATTATTTTTATGAGATTAGAGGTAGAAAATGTACTGCAAATGGAGATTATATGTAGCAAGATATGTATGCCATTTATTTTGTTGCATATGTTAGTTTTTGATATTCCTTGTGTGTCTCTAATGCTTCAGTGTGTTAACCAAGCTTTATAAACTTTGACACGTAATACTTATTTGTTGTAGAGAAATATGTTTGTAACATTACAAACAATGCAAATGTTTTTAAGATTATTAACCTATATTGTTTAAGTTGTAATATATTTGTTAATATTATAAATTTTCTAAATTGCAATGTAATTGTATATGAGCAGATATAATTTAAACAATTTATTTTAAGTTGATTATAATATTAAAATAATATAATTTTAATAATTTCCTTTTTTTTAATTTCAGCTATAAAGAAAATATGATGCTATTATCATCAATAACTAAAGATAAACCAATGTCGCCTATTGACACTGCAGTCTGGTGGGTGGAATATGTACTCAGACATAAAGGTGCTTCACATCTAAGACCAGCTGTGTTAGATTTACCTTGGTACCAGTACTTCATGATAGATGTTTTAATTTTTAATTTATCTATTCTATTTGTTATTATATATTTACTTAAATTTGTTTATATGAAAACAATTAAAACTAATATTATTAGCAGATATTACAAATTTAAAAAAGATGAATAAATATATATATATATATTTTTTTTTAATTTTATAGTTTTATTTTTATCATTTACTTATATTGTTTGTCATTTACTAAATTTATCGATTTGTCAGAAGTAAAACTTTTGTTTAACCAACCATTTGCAAACTAACATTTTTGCCAATTATAGTTCAGTTTATTATTTGAGGATAATGCAAAGATTAAATTAAAAAAAAAATAGATTTTTCATTCGATTATATGAATTTTACTTTTTATAAATTATTTAAAACAGACTTTCTTATTTATTTAAGGAATTTAAAAAAATGGTTAACATGTAAATAACTAATTAAACTGTCTTTATTTTCATTAAAGGAATGACAAATATTTATCAATTTTTTTTCTTCTCGCTCATAATTTCTCTTTTTAATTAAGTCAATATAGAATTTCTGAACAACATTTTCTTTTTTAACTTTTTCTCAACTGCATGAATTATGACAGAAAATAATGATGGTAGTAAAATAATAGTAGTAATTAATAGTTACTTATTAATAATTACATAAACAATTAAAAAAAATGAATTTATTAAAAATGTAAAATCATAATGAAGTTCTGAAAAATACATAGTAGATGATAAAATTTCTATAAGAACTTGACTAATACACAACATTTTATTACAAATCCTTTCAGAGTGTTATGTAATATAGATTAGAATGTCAGAAAATATAAGTTTATTAAATGAAATTAATAGTGAAATCACAATCCATTAAACTAGAAATAAACCCAGCTTCATAACAGCAACAATATTTAAAAGAAAAATGTAAAGATTTAATAAAAAAAAAAACAAGATAGTGTTTTTATTCTATATCCTTTCATTCGTTCTATATTTCCTTTCATTCTATGTCTAGATTTTATTTTTGTAAAGATAAAATTCATCTCAAGAGAATCAACACTACACCAAGAACTATTGGATTTAAATATAATATATCATCTCATAGGAGAGTTATAAAAAGATGTTTCAGATAAGAAAATTAAAATCTCTACATGCTTGGGAAAAAATTATTATCTCCATACCAGACAGATTACAGGAAAATTCATTCTACCACCAATTAAATGGTACATTTAGAAAATGAAATCCTGAATGGTTTGTGGCCTAGAAAAGGTATTTGATATAACATGGTGGAGTACGATTTTGCAACAATGGTAAGACTAGGTTTGGTGAGGCATTTGCCCAAAGTAATTGTTAGCTTACTATCTGAAAGAAAAATAAAGGTTAGAGTAGATGAAACATATTCAATCATAGGAGATCTAGATATTGGAATCTCCAAGTATCTCCTCTTTGCGGAGTACTTTTTCCTATTGCTATAAATAAAATATTACGTATGAGACGATATGGAATAGGCAAATGTCTTTATGTAGGTGACATTGCATTATTTTAACTTACTTTTGCTGTGGAATTCTATATGACACCAAAATGTTCAGCAGGTTGTAACCAAATGTAAAAAGGCTTAAATCTTAACAAATGTTTCAATAACTGAAGTGTAGAGAGAGAGAATTGCTCTTGCATATTTAATTCTGTTTAGTCCAATCATAATTGACAATGGGATTGCCATCTACTCTTCGGAATAGAAAATTATACTAAGACCGCTTGATGTAATCCAAAACAAGGGATTAGATATGCTTTTGGTACTTTCCACACTTATTCTGTTGAGAACCTTTGCAGTGATTCAGGAGCACTGCCTCTTAGATTCATGTGAATTATTGTAATTTTAATAATCATCCTCTAAAGGAGCAATATGTCCACCAACAGCAGTACTCAAGACTAGCATGTATCCAGAGCCATTGAACTTAAAACTTGGTGTTCTGTATACCGTGTTAAGTTATTTTACATCCAAACCACTTGTACAGGCAAAACTTTCTGAGATATAAACCAGAGAGAACAGAATGCATGTTCATATGGAAGCCCAGTCGCTGCATCATCCTAGGAAATAACCCAAGCTGCTCCTAAACTCATAGAAGTTGTATCTCACATTACACCAAGAGATGCAAGAACTGCAATAACATCAACCATCAAAAAAGAATGGGATGTGGTATTGAGAAGAAACATAAACAAATTAAATGAATTAAGGAATTCTTAATTTAAATATACTATTAAAATTTTTCCACTTACATTTTGAAACGAGTATTTTATCAAGTGTATGTCATTATGAAATTGTATTGAATATACTTGAAATGAAGATTGTGTGTGTGTGTGTGTGTGTGTGTGTGTGTGTCCGTCCGTCCGTCCGTCCGTCTGTCCGTCCATCTGTCCGTCTGTCTGTTAAAAATGTTATAATTATAATTAGATACATGTCTAAGCAAAGCATGGTTCCAAGAATAAAAAATATTGTCTAACAGTCATAGTTGCAGATGCCTTGTAAAAAAAAATTAATAAATAAAGTAATAAAAATTATTTTTTTAAATTTAAAATACAAAGTTCTGTTAAGTGATTTTTGAAGTAATACTATAAGGAAAGTATATCCAACAAAAGAAACAGTCAACTGCCTTTATTCATAGGTGCTCAGGTTGATAAATTCATAAAGATTATATAATCCACTAATATGGAAATAAAAACCACACATAATATTATTATTACCAATTTATGTATATGGTAAAAATAAAAACTATGTACTTGACTGTTATTATTCTAATTAATAAACTTTCAACTTTAAAGTAAAAGTTATGTTTCACTCAACAATCTAATTTCTTAAGGTAGGGTTTATTTAATCCCAAAAAAATATTTTCTTACAATAACTTTATTATACACATAATTAGTTAATCTTTTGAACAAACTTCTTTTTTATATGATAAAGCATGTTTCCAAATAAAATATTTTACATCAATATTATATTTTAATTGTTAATGAACAGTCATCGAGTATATCTGTGTTATGTTGGCCCTGTTTTATAAATCTACGAAGACTAGTGACCACTCAGTGACGGCATGAATGAAAAATTTCCATGATCCATTTCTTATAATTAACAATTGTTTAATAAAACTTCAATAATCCTTCAAATCACTGAATAAAATTTCCAACATTTCCTTTACGGTGACATGACCTGTTGTAACGACCAACCTCGTTTTCCGATGAACAGTATAATACATACACCACTGAATGTCATTTAGTTTTTCTGCTCTTAAAACAGATCTGTGAAATTTATTATAGTATATCTAATTTTATTCTCTTTTCCAAGAAAATAAATATTCTAATTTCTCAAATGATAAGTTTATTGTTGCTTTTAAAAGTATATAAAATATAAACTGCTAACTTGATACCTTATTCCCTACAAACAGTAATCTTTGTTTCCATCAGGCAAAATCAAAAGATTTATACAAATACATTGTTTTACATATGAAATTCAATAATTCATAGAGGCAGCATTTCCTTTCTTGTGTTGAAGTTCTGTCCTCTATGATTTGGAACACCGCAATGTTCCTGAAATCCTACAGGCTGTGTTGTGAGACTATTTGTCCAACCATGTGGCTCTGTTTAAAGATGAGCACCTAGTTGTGGAAAAATTTGTAACCAGGAGAACCTCGCAGTATTCCATTCTCAGTCTCCTGCTGTGGATCTGGGTTTTTGACAGATTTCCAAGATTGACATTCCCAGAAGAGGTCACAGCCCAGGATTTCACTGATGACTGTCTCCTTTTAGTTTGTGGTAATTTACGACCGTAACTGGAGGAAAGAATATGGTGGCCTTGTCAACAATAGAGGACGATGGACAATCAAAATTTAATGATTTCTGTGCCCAAGATGAAGTATATGTTTCTCAAGGGTGCAGACAAATTATCATGCAGTCAAAACCCCTGCATTAAATATGAGTATAAAGGCTACGTAATCAGTGGAGTGAGAGCTCATAAGAATCTAGGTGTTTTATGAGAATGTGTTTTAGGTGTTTTATGAGATGAGAAGTTGCTGTTTAGCAATCATATTAAACAAGTTGCGGCAGACATTGTAAATATATGAAGCATAAAGAAAAACCTTTCAGCAAAACTGCAACTAAATTCCTATCTATAGTAGGATAGAACCAATTCAGCCTTTCATCCAGAAGATACTGGTTTTGAATCCTTGTCAGGTTTGGTATTTTTCATACACTACAAATTTCTTCACTATATTAGCATATTGGAACTGCATATTACATCACGTTCAGCTTCCAGGAATCTTAAAATATGAACTGTATAGTAATTAAATCAGGACATAACCAACAACTACTTCCTTCACTTATTTACCCTTCATCATTGTATTTTTGAGTGACTGTATATTAATACTGTTTAATAGTAATTATAGCCCAACAACAAATGGAAAAAGGGAGACATTATTAAAATCTAGTGGCACTTTAAAGTAACTGGTTTCAGTTTGTTGATATTTTCTGGAAACAGAGGAACAAACACTCTGTCTTTAATGTAGCTTATATAGAGAAGCCCATTGGAGTTGAATCAGGCGATTGTAGTGGTCAGAAAATTCTTCCACACATCCGATCCAAGTCAGTACTTTGCTATTGAGATAAGTGACAACTGCATGTTGATAATCTGGTGGAGTGCCATTTTGCTGGAAAATGAATTCTATGCCCAGATTCTGTTGTAATTGTGGTGTAAGATAACGTTCAAGTATGTCCAGATATGAAATGCCAGTTATAGTTGACTCTGCAAAAATGAAAGGGCTTTAAATTTTATGACAACTTACAGCACAAAAAATGTTTATCTTAGGTGAGTCCCATACATAATGAAATGTGTGACATGGATTCCACTCACCCCTTATCTGAACATTATGTCTATTCATTTCGCTGCTGGTATGGAAGGTCTCTTTATCATTGAACACCATTTTATAAAGCTAGTTCTTAAGTCTCAATTTTTTTTAAACACAAAACTAAGTTCGTTTTTTTCTATCACCTTCAATCAGAGCTATATCAGTTATAATTTGTAGGGTTAAATGAAAGTCAATTACGTAATATCCTCCATATTTCAACCCTAGGAATATTCAATTCCAAGCTGCCATGTTTAGTTAATTTACCTGGACAACAAATGAATGTCTGCCGCACTTGTTCGATTGCTGTTTCAGAAACTGAAGGTCTTCCCTGACCTGGCATTGTATGTGACACACCACCTAGTTTTAAAGAATTGATTGTACCATGCAATAAGAGACTGTCTTTCAGGTGGGTGCTTGCAATAACTAGTCATGAATTTCTCCAATTCATGTGTGAAATTTCCAGTTCAAATGTGATTTACAATTCGAACTGGTTGATTTGGATAAATGAAACCATAAGCAGCACTGAGCACACTCTGCACCAATATAAGACTCCATGATTGATGGAATTACTCATTTGTGTGTGTCACCTAGAAAGAAGTATGGAACTAACAGTGTGGAATGAAACTTGAAGATATACTGTATTCAGTGATGTATCAAACAATTGTGTAAGTTACTTACTTTTTTCATTATTAAACGTTACTTTTGTATAACTAATTTAGAAATTTTTTTTTTTTTTTTGTCTTCAGTCATTTGACTGGTTTGATGCAGCTCTCCAAGATTCCCTATCTAGTGCCA
>JAAAKQ030047514.1:0-14350 GCA_010016005.3 Zanna intricata | reverse complement strand
GTTCATCTCCATCCTCTGAAGAAATACCTAACAGTGGTCTTGTAGGTTTAAAAAATACCATCCAAGAACACAGGTACCCACCATCTAGAATTCAAAATCAATAAATCTACTTGCTTTTACTAGGATTTGATATTAGTTTAGTTTGACTTAGCTGACTAAACAATTTGGATTTAAAAGTAATACATCACTTGAAAATTAGTATCACAAAAACCAAAAATTATAAAAATATATCACAAAACATACAAAAAACTTTACATAATTGCAAATTCCCTAAATAGCACAACTATATATTATCCCTAATATAGAATTATATAGCACAACTATTTCCAATAGTACAACTATATATTGCAAAACTATTTGCAATAATTTATTTAAGCATAACTCCTTCAGTGCAATATTAATTTCTTTTAAATTTGTAATTGTATTTAAGCTTTTATCAATCTTAGTAAATCTTACGCAATGAAAGAATATTTTTGAACCTCTTTTCTATCTTTTTAATGATATTTTAATTTGTTAATATTACCTCCAATTCTTTTTGGACCCATCAAATTTCCTACTTCAAAGAGAAACTAGACTATGCATGCCCCTTTTGCAAATATGAAAGTAAGCTCACTAACAAAGATCTTCCAATTTTATAAAATTTTACTTTTGGCCCCATAATAAATTTTGAAAAATATTGTTTTTTCAGATCTCTTAGTTGAACGTACATCCAATTATCAGGTTTTTCTTGAATTTGGAAGAACAACGAGGAAGTCAGTCATATAAGATCAATAGACTTATATATTCTATGAAATATTACTACTATTTATGATAATAAGCTAGTAAAAAAGTTAGTAAAATAGTACATCTCTAAATACTATGTATGTAGATCTCCTCTCATCAAATAAAAGTAAAATACTATCTACTCAAATGAAGGTATATTAATAAATATTATTAACATGTATCTTACAACTTATTAAATTCAATTAACAGAAATGTGAGCTACATGATCGAAAGCAATTGGTTTTTTTAAATAATATTTTAATTTTATAAAACATAAACTTTCATATTATATCTACTTCCTTAACTACCATATGTTTAATCTGAATAAATATTAAATTGCATATGTCAATACTGCCATAGATAAATTAGCTTTAAAAAATTCAAAAAATAAAAGTTAAAATCTTTTTACACACATCTAGTTGTACTCACAACTCTTAAGAAGAAAAACATTAGTATTCCACCTTTACAAAACAGGATTTAATCAATCGACCCCTAACAATGTTCGACACATAATTTTTATTAAGCATAAGCATATGAATGTACAAAATACTTTAAATAAACTTAAAACTGCTGAGTTACATAGGCATGAATTATTTATTCACTTTATGAACACTCAGTCATTCTTCAAAAAGATGACACAATATTAGACAACTAAGTTAATGTTAAATATGGTTGCAATAAAATGTAATTCACAAAACAATAAAAAGAAATTATTTAAATGTTTACCTGGCCATAATTTCCGCACAAAATATTAAAATAAGATGCCAGCTGCCTGTCTGTAACAGCCCTCTTAGTTATAGCAGAAGTAATAATAGAACCATGAACTACAGACTGACATAAATTAGTACAGTCTTTTTCAATAGCTAAATAACTATTGTTTTTTGTCATTATCGTAATTTTTTTTAACTAAAAACAGATGGAAATAAAAGTTACTTTTTTACTGATTAGAATTAACAGAAAAAAAATTAAAGAAAATATATTGGACCTAACCATAAACAGTTTAAAAAATCATTGGCATATTCCTTTTAGGTCTCAGAGGACCTAAAAGCACATTTAATCACGCCATAATTAGACAGTTGAAGTGTCCACTCTGCAACATGAAGAATAATAAAAAATAAATTTAACAGAATAATTCAACAAATTGTTATCAAAACACTCCATATCATTCACATTCAGAACGACGTTTACTTATGTTACTGCGACGACACAGTGATGCAGCGAACAGCTGTTATTAGCTGTAACTAAATAGTCGTATTTTACAATTGCAAATACTTTTTAATACTACTCCCAACATAAATCTCAATAGAGAAAGTAAACATGAACAATCCCATGAAACTACATCCATATAATTTATTTTAGTGATGGTTTCTAATAAATTATAACAAAAAGTAAAATATAAATTTCCTCTAAATTGATTAAAAATCAACTGAATATATAATCATGTTGTGGTACTGTTCCCATGGCAACGAATTCAAAACCAACGCTATTGAGTGGAGTGGAAAGAATAGTAATGCGCCACGGATGTCAATTAGCAGATTAGTTTTTATTTACGTTTTTAAAGTACAGTAACTAATTCTGGTGTTTTTTTGCAAGAATGGCTCAACATACACTACCTTTACTATTTCTTAATTTAGGAGGTGAAATGCTGTATATTTTGGATCAGAGACTTAAAGCTCAGAAAATACCATCAGATAAAGCAAGAAAGGGTAAATAGAATATCTGTTCAATAATTATTTAAAAATTTTTGCCATCACAATACTTCCTTTACTTTAAACATGGAAGTAAAAATATTCTAATGATTTGTACATGAAATAAGTATTAAATTATTATTATTATTAATTTCTAATAAATGTTTTATTGCTTAGAATATATTTTCTGTTTTCAATTTTTAAAAAAAGGCATTTTCCTGAAAATTATTTTGTAAAAAATATATTAATCAAGCTATTTTCTTGCTTAATATATTAATTAATTTTTTTATACCTCTTGGAGTTTAAAAAAATAATTTTAGTTTACTAAATAAACTACTATTAACAATAAAGGTATTGTAAAATTAGTAAACCTGTTATTTTATATATAGGCCCCATCTAACTCTTTGTTAGAGGTCCGTGATTAAATAAATAAGGTTTATAAATAATAAATAATTATTTTTCTTGAAAAAATATAAATTTTTAACTGCTAACATTTTTTAATTAAAAGTATATATGTCAATAAAAAATGTTACCATCATTTGCCTAGAGTAGTGCTGCTATTAGCCTACCCTCATAGATCTTAACAGATGATCCAACACAACAAACATATAAAATTCTATAAATTTCAACTCCTATTCAGGAAGTTTAGGTAAGGTTATAAATAGTGCTACTCTTTATGAAGTGTTGACAATTTCAAGTACAATCTTGAGGCTTAACCAAAAACCTTTCCCCACATTTAAGTTAAAAGAAGTTCTCAAATTAACAGATTCATTGCTCTGCCTTTAATTTTTACTGTTGAGTTCATGTCTTTAATTTCTTGAGACAATTTTTCTTAAAAACTTTGTTCATCTCCCAATTTTGTGCAAATTCTTTCATAGCATTTCTTTCAATTATCAGTTATTCATTTCTCATTTTGATGCAATATCCTAGCTATCCATATAATACTGATAATGTTCTGCCAACTTTAATTCTCTCTATAGAAACAGTTAAGGTATGTGGTCTACATAATCCTATTCTTTGCTGTTACTGATTTGTTTTCATTGTTCACATAAATCTCTACCACAACAAAATTTCCTGTTATTTTATACTATCTTGAATAAATTTGTCAAACCTGTATTCTTGATTCTAGCAAATGATAGTGGAACTATATTTACTTACTCTTAATTAATCTCAAAAACCAGTAATAAGAATAAATTAATTTTTTCGAGTTAATGAGCTTGAAATTCATAAAGTAGGGCCACTTTCCCCTATCATACGAGGTGTGCAAGAATGCAAAATCAAAGAAGGCAATAGAGAGCTAGTACCATGTTTTTGATAATTATATCAACTGGTTGATAATTGTATTTACTAAAGAGTTAATATTTTTCCTGCTTTATTTGCATTAGTGATGAAATTTCTCTGTAATTTTCAGTTTTTTCTAAACTGATGTACGTAAAAATAAAAGAATAAGTTTTTGGTAACAAAATTGAAAGGAAAGAAGAAAAAATGCTTATACATGGTGATGAAACAGTCACTGTTAAACACAGTTTATTTATTACAATAAAATTAATTCATGGATCAGAATGATGAAATATTAATCCCTTTTTTGCCATAACGAGTAGTAGCACCTTCATCCAGAAGGTCCTGCATTCAAATCTCATATAGTTGGAATTTTTCCTATTTGGAAATTCTATTTACTTTATATGTTCCTATGGACAAATCTTGAGTTTATAATGGGGACTCATTAAAAAAGATATATAAAAAATTACTTGTATGTAAATTTGTAGTTCTTTTACTGTAGGGATAACAAATGTTTACAATCTTTCAAAACTGAATTTGAATTAAACAAATGAGAAAGAATGTACATAAAAATTACATCAGTACAGTTATTTTGGCAACTATACTGGAATGGTATGAGTACATCTACTCCCATACAAGATAGTAGAAAACAATTTCAACATTTTTCACTCTCTTCAACAATTTACAATCCAAGTTCATGGCATGATGTGGATACACACAAAATATGAAATATTGTTCAGCACCCTTCATCTCACCATATCCGAAGTAGATAAGGAAATTCATTTTCTGAATGCATTACAAAAAAAATTTACTTCAACTGATACTTACAACTAATAGAGGACAATCATGCAATTTTTTTAAATATGTTACATTACTGTTATTTGTCAACTAGCCATAAGAACCTATTAAAATAAAATGTGTAACACAAATTAATAGTCACATTCAAACAGTTATTGACAACATAAAAAATAATTTATTTTGTAAAATGCTGTGGAACATACAGCAATGAAACAAGAGATAGTAAGAAAACTGATTATTGTGGGATGCACATGTCATAGAAAGTGCTTACAAGGATTGGTACAACAATAGGCCAAAGACAATGCACAAGTAATCGGCAATCGCCTATGGAAAATTCAGTCTGTTTCTAATTAGCAGCAAGCAAATGGAACATTTTACCTTCCTCTGCAACAATATGCCAAGTAACATACACAAATTTTTGCGTGGTGGCCTTCGATGAGACCTTCTACTCTCATGCATTGCATTTCAGTGATCTAAACAGTTTCAGGAAAGCTGCATTTTGATCACAAAGCAGGGCGATCTGGACACTTTGGCCACCCCAGTGAAGAAAATTATGTTTAACATAGCTATCGAAAATGATTGAGAAGCTCGCCAAATAATAAAGTATGGTTTGGAGTAAATGTGAACTACACATCCCATGTAGTTCATTCACTATTCTGCACGATAACTTGAAAATGAGACATGTGTATGGAAGATTGTGCTGAAATTACAAAAATCTCTGCAGATGACGTGAGTAAAGGTATGTTCAGAATTTATTTGTCTGTAAGGCATATCTAAATTTCATTATTAATAGTGATGAAAGTTGATTTCATCAATAGGTTTCAAAAGCAAACAGGTGAACACAGTTTAGAAATCGCCCTCACCTTTAACACCAAAGTTGTTCTGTCAATGGTAACAATAACGGTGATTTCCTTTTTTGAATACTGTGGAATGATTTACCAATATGAGATGCTCTTCTGCATAAAACAGTTACTGGGCAGTATTATGGGACAGTCTTAAAGATCCTGGTATACGAATATATGGAAAGCAACCTGAGCTGATCCGACTATATTCTCACACCGTCTTCGTTATATCCATTATTTAGGCTCTACTCTTGATACAATCAGAACTTTTCTCCATATGCCCTTTTTCTTCCTTTGCTTAAAATTGGAGCTGTGGAGTCAAAATTTCAATCCCTCAATGAAGATTTCAAAAGAGGTTCAAGTAATAGCACACAATTTCATTGAGTCGTATGGCCAGACCATATGACTCTATGAAATTACTTCTAAAGACTATTTTACGTTGATCTCTGCCTAACATATTTGGGAAGTAATAAATACAATCTTAGAAAACTGCAAATATATACATGAAAAAGGATAAATAAATATTGCACAGTATATTTGGATGAACATTCACCCATAAATTTAACAAACCTTTACAAGCACTTTGTAGAACAGAATGAAGCTTTACGAATCATCAAATAAAACCATGCATATGAGGATATTAGCTACAGTATGTAAAGTTTGCATGTACAACATATAAGCTGCAATACTAACACATTTGAAATTGTAACATTTATAAAAATACTAAATTTGTCAAAAAATTCAATGGAAAATATCAATAGTGATCAGATACATTCTCTCTGACTATATATTACAGGAATTGTAATTTCCCGTACTGGCTGGCTAGTTTACATGGTGGTTAGTATTCTGGATTCTACAGAGTAGTGGCAGTTTCAATTTCAGTTCCTGGCAAAGTATTTTACATTTTTTGGCCTGTCATTTCTTCTTTCTTATTAACTATTTGTAGCAAATCTGAGGCCATTATCAATAAAATTAAAAAGTCAGTAACAATAGTACTACATACAATATTAACGATGAAGGGTTATTATCTATTAAAGATCTGTTATTTATTAACATAATAGATAAAAAAACGATCTTCTGGAGCAAAAGTTCAAGTACATTTATAATGCAAGTAGGTTTTTATTCAATTAATTTTTTTAACAGCTTAATAGTCAAAGTAATTTCATCACTTTTGTTAAAAAAAATTCAAATATTTTTTTGAAAATTTTATTTTTACCATTAATATTCTTTTATATAAATGTGTTTTGATGGGTGAAAATATTTCAATTTACATTTTGTAGGTGAGAGACTCAAGGGTATAAATAACAAATCTGCATGTTTTTATTGCTACAGTAATTCAAAAAATATACTTTTTGAAGTGGCTTTAATTAAATTAGTTTTAAAATGAATAGTAGAATAAGATATATATATATATATATATACCTTTAGTTACCTTTAGTTATAAAGGTATATATATATATATATATAATATGATACTGACAAACAAGATTTTTTTCTCTAAATTGTTTTTCTGATTGCCTACTAGTGTATAAAATACATAATATTTATGACAAATTATAATTAAAAAATTTTACAATTATGAAAGTTACCAAATACTAATTGTAAATTTAAAATAATTAACACTGCACAAAATATTACACATTAATAATTATTAAAAAAAACTTTACAGTATAAAACATAATGAATATTATAAAAAAATAAATAAATTTTAGACAAAAAATTTAATTTGAACTCCCAATGTGAAACTAAATGAGATTAGGGAATTGTGTAAATTACTTAAACACAACCTAAACAAAAGCAAGGGAAATTTTTTCTGCAATCATTACTTTTAGTTCATTGTACATTTATATGTAGGTGAGCATCAAATCAGTAGCACAGAAATATTTTGAACACTATTGTATGAGAGACTGATCAGTTTTTTAAAGAGTTAATATAACAAACATAACAAGATGTATTTATCTATTATCAATTCAACTTGTCAAAAAAATAGTAATTGTCTATAACAGGTGAATAAAAATCTCAATTTTTAATAAACAATATTAATAACATTTCAGTAACTTTCATCTTTTGGAGTGCAATCCAAATGGACACCAACAAACAGAAAAAAAAAAAAGTAAAAGGAAAATCAAAGTCAGCTCTGCTATACAAGTAGAGGTATAACTTAGAAACTTTACAGTAATACAACCTACAGTTATTTTAGTTTATGGAATACATATTTAAATGTAAAATGCTGTACAAATAGATTTTTTTTTTTTTTCAGTTTTAAATGAAATAGCTGGCATCATGTTGAATCAACGATTCTTAGATGAACTTTTTAAACCGCAAGAAGTATACAACAAAGGAGCATTACGTAATCTATTTCATGATTTAGCTCATGCATCCATAATGAGGTTAAATGATGCATCCATGGGTAAACTTTATGATTTAATGATAATGGCAGTTAAACAACAAGTATTTTTTGCTACTGAGCCCAAGGACGTAATTTTAATTACATTGAATCATTTAGATAATATCAGGTACTTAGTTAGTGCTGCAAGTATACATAAACAATTAGATTCTGCATATTTTTTAGTTATAAAGGTAATTAATTTTATTTATCTATATTAATTTTATTTTACTTTCTCCAATAATTTTATTATACTGAAATATTTCATCACTAATCTCTTAGAGGTCAACCTCTAATTCTTAAAGGTAATTTAATACCACAGGGAAGTAGGACTCTGTGGAAGATAATTTTTTTCGCAACTTAGTAATCAGGTGGATAATAATGTCAAACATGTTTTCTATAGTGGAGTATTAGAAATAAAAAATAATTCCCAATTTTTGGAAGAATTGTGTCAAGGAAAGAGCACTTTACATAAAAATATGTGTAATATTTAATAACACAAAACATCTTGTCTGTTTGACATGCCTTTCAGGATTTTCACCACCGCACAATTAATTAATTGTCTCTTTTAATATTAGAGAACATTTTTTATCTTTGAAAATATAAGCACAGGCATGTCTTAATTAGAATCTGTAGAACTATAAATCATTAAAACTTGAAAAGTGCTGATCACAGATCTAGTTATTGCTTGTCCAAGTCGAATTGGCACAGATCTGATGGACAGCATAGCTGTATATATTGTTGCTGTATATAATGGTTTATAATACTACTTGATTAAAAACAATATGTATACGGTATAACTATTGTTTATTCCAATCAATAAACAAATTCCCGTCTTATATTTCATTAGTTACTTATTTAATCATGCGTTTATACATCATTTAATTAATAATTTGATACTGAAATAGATATTCATCCAATATTATGTAGATTAATCGGTTGTTACTGATTTGTGTTTAGGCCTAAATGTATTTATTTATAGTTTTATAACTGTTTAAAATATCCTAGCCAAACACACTCAAGATTGATATCTATTGTTTATATTGTGCTCTTCGCCTTTTATTCTGGGAGTGGCAAATAATTGTACGCTAGAGTCATAAGACAGGCTAGTAGGGCGGGGCAGGTAGCCTTCTGGAGTTCTGGAGGAGGGACGTGTTGGCTATCCACAAGCAGGGAGTCAACGCGCCCTAATAATCTCAGGAGGACTCTGAAGCGAGGCTCCACTGCAGGAGCAGTGGAGTTGTCCAATGCAGTTAAGAGTATGGTTATCGTCCGATTATAGAGTTCCTTGATTTTCAATTCTTGAAAGTAGTTTGACGTCTTGAGTGAAATTTTAAAAGTAATTTATTTGCATTAAATTAGTAAATATTTGTCGGCTCTCCTCGGGTGGCGAATTGATTTTATTATTTTGCATATTATGTCTAATTTATGTGGAAAAGACAATCACCGCCAAGGGAAAGAAATTATACACAACATTTTTAATTACATAACAGAAGAAGCATCAGTTCGAATGTTTGTTAGTGACCCCAAATGAGTAGTAGAACATGTTGAATGTACCAAAGTAGTTTCAAAAAAACCAATTTATTGAATTACTGGTGAAATAGCTTTGGGAAAAAAATTCAGTTCTCCTCGCAAAGGAATAAAACACAAAAAAGGAAATGACAAACCCAGTCAGTTTTGATAGGAATGCCATTACTTAACGGAGAGCTACTTACCTTCTCTAAGGAAACTTACTGCAAAACTAAACAGTGATGAGGTATATAATGGACAAAAGAGTAGGTTACAGACACTTTTGTTAAGCATGAAGTTCAAATGGAAGAGAATCAGAAATAACAATTTATCAGAATATCATGTTTTTATCATGATATTAATGAATGTTATGTTTTTCTCATTGAAAAACATGATATTCGGTACAAAGGTTGATGTATTTGAGAATAAAGTTGAAGGAAGACAAGTCGTCTACATCAATGGGTCTTAAAATATAAGAATTGTTGGCAACCTTCAAATGAGCCTGAGCGTTTTGCTGTGTAATTTCAAAAGGAGAAAGAATAATAATTATCCACGCCGGTGGTGAAATGGGATTCGTTCCAAACTGCTTGACGGTATGGAAAGTCAATCTTCCTTAGATGATTATCATTCTCAGATGACTGCAACATGTTTTTAAAGAGGATAAGAGAAACATTTATACCTAACTTGCTACTAAGCACTGTCTTTACTTTAGGTAATGCTGCTTATCACAATGCTGAAGAAAGCCGAGCACCGAATTCAGTTCACCAAAACAATCAATGACTGATTGGCTGCAGATCAACTGCTTACCAGACCATGAAAGTTTGAAATTTGAATTTTTTTTTCAATTGTGAGACAATTAAAAAATAAAATAAAGATCATCTGAAAACTTACAAAATAGATACGATACTGGAGGAAGGCGGGTTCCCTGTTTTACTGCTACTCCCGATTTGAATCCCATCGAAATATTATGGGCACGGGTGAAGAATCGGGTCGCCGTCGAAAATATACAATTTACGACACATACAACAATGGAATTTGTCATAAAGAGTTTGCAGAACTCTCATCAGTTTGCGAACATGTTAAAAAAAAAACAGAGATAATTCAAGCTGCAAGGATCTCTAGAACAACAAATTGAACGTGTCATCAATTTGGGAAGTGAGAGTTCATCAGAATAGTCAGAAGACGAAAACATGCAGTAGGGAGAGAAGTGCTAAATATTCGGCGACTTTGTAATTTTTTACTATAGTTATTGGTATTATGCTAGTGCTAGTTTCAGAATTCATAACGAAATAGATTATAACACAATGTCTAAAAGTTTTACTGAAAAAAGGATTGTCTAGCAAATAACACGCAGAAAAACAAGAAATATCTACATGTAAAGATTATATTTATTTATTTTTTTTACTTTAAGAATTTAAAATAAGTTAGCAAAATACTTATATATCGCTTTATTCAGTTATGAATTTATTATTTTTTTTGTATAAATATAAGTCAAAAAATAATTTAAAAAATTATCATGTAAATTTATTCATTTTTTGAATAAACATTAGTATAAAAAATTTAAAAAAAATTATAACGTAAATTAGTATAAAACATTACTACAAGAAAAAAATTATGCCGTATAATTTAATATATACCTTCAAATTTATTATATCGTATGTAAACTGTCTTCCATGACTATATGTTATATCCCCGCCCTAGGCAACCATCGCCTAGATCAGATCTGTGCCAGTTCGGTTTGGACAAGATATACTAACTTACTTTTTTAAATTTGTTTAAAGTTTATTTATTTATATTTTCAGTTTTAATAAAATTAATTTTTATATTTTTATTTTTTTTTACAATCGTTAACTTTTTACGTTAAATCTTGGTAAAGATGAAATATTGTGTTCTTTACAATACTATGAAATTTATTGTACATTCTGGTAAGCGTAATAGTAAAACTGTTGCTAATTGTGAAAATGAATAACAGCATTGTGTATCATTTTATCAAATTGTTTATTTATTGCGCCATATGTGATTTTATTTTAAAACCTGTGACTGAAATGTCACTTCTAAAAATCAGAAAAAGAGTAAAAATGAAACTGAATTGAATGAAAGAGAAAATATCAGTGCCAAGGCATTATATGATATAGTAACTGCTAGTAGTAAGTGTAAATCATATGAATATATACATTTTTTATTATGTAATTTTAGAAATATTACAAATAAAAACAAAAGATATAATTTAGTAAAATGTATATTTAATTGTCAGTGTTGCGTTTAAAGTAATAGAATTTTTTTAATTTATTTTTTATAAAATCACTTATAATGACAGTCATGTCAAAATTGAGTTAAAATTTTAATATGTTCATAAAACTATTGCATAGTTTCATAGTACATTTGCATTAAAATTTCTTAATCCAAAGTCAACTTTGCTAACACAAAGTTCCTTTTTTATATTAGAAAAAACAAATTTTATTATTTCCATGAAATGTTTTGTGTGATTTGGTTCCTAGGTTACTCTATAGAATATTCTTACATATGTGCCTGTATTAAATAAATGAATAAGCCACTTGTTCATTATTATGTATTTTTAAAACATTTTTTTATTGAAACTGAAGATTGAATAAAGAGCCTTGAAATATTGCTTTGAAAATAATGAAAAACAATAAGAAGCAGTTAATAATTAAAAAAATAATAATTTTATCATTAATCTCATAAAAGTACGCTAAAAATGCTAAGCATTCAATAAAACTTTATTAACGTTTTTATAAATAGGATTACTAGAGTTGCTGGTACCTTGATTGAAGAAATGTTTCCTTTTTGACAGTTCTCTTGTTTCTCAGTTTGTACAAAAAGTTCTGCTGGCATTTCTATATCTTCTCCATTGCATATAAATTTATATGCAATGGAGAAGATATCAGTTTTGGCAGGAATGATGCTATAAAGTGAAATAGAAGAAAAAATATAATTGTTTATTCCATGAAGCAGATATTTCTTTAGCCAAATATTACTGTAAACAGGTAATGTTATATATGACATTGGTTTTGGCTTATACATTTAATTATATAAAATGGATTTTACTGAATCTAACAAATTTTATTCCACATAACTGTAATTGTCTTAACATTTTTCAGAATTGTATGAAGTAGTAAGGAATTTCGTTTTAAAATGTAGTATTTTTAAGAATAATGTTTCCTACAAAAACTTTGCTTAAACTGCTTGCAGTTGGTATGAATAATGTGTACAGTGCTTACAACGTTTATCAAAATTAGTGTCAATTACTTTTGAGAATTTCAGAAATTAAATATTGCCATTGAAAACTATCCTTTGACAAGGTTATGCTGAAAAGTGTAAATACAGTAATATTATAACAAGATGATCAGATTTTTTCAACTCAAGTAAAACAATGACTTCATCTCTTTTTAATTCTTTCAGAGCTTTGTCATGATAAGTTTCCTTTTGTTAAATAGAGTGAAAAATATCATAAATTAATAAAAATTTCATAAATAACTTAAAAAATTTGGCTTATTCAAACTAATCTTGACATAAATTAACATTATTTCAGTAGTTTTTTTATTTTAATCTTTCTAAATTATCTTAAAATTGATTAAAATTTTTTTTTTTGTATTAACTTGAATATTTCTTTACATTAATAAGAAAGTATAATTATAATTATTTAAAATTACCCATCCTCTAAACAGGAAATAATAAATTTTGTCTTTTACATTCTATATATATATATATTTATATATATACATTCTATATATATTTTCCATTTCTTGAATTGGAAATATACAACATTTATTTATATTAAATAGTGTGAGTAATTTACCTATAGCAAACAGTAATTTACTTTAATGCTCACTGTAGTGTTTCACTCTATTGTTAGACTTAATAGTTTCACACTATTGTTTTCTAAAACCTTCAATTTATGGCACATTGTTACATTGTTATTCAATAAATAATTTACAGTAACATTTTAATCTGCTTACTTGGAATTTAATTTCCATTAAAAATATTTATTTTCCACTGAAAAACAAAAACCATGAAATAGCACAGATATTTAAAAACAACAGATTGTAATTTCTGTGGCAGGTAAGTTATTTTGGTTTTATTGCCCTGTTCCCCAAGACTTTTATTTTCATGTACAAAATTGTTTTCCTTGTTTGGTTTACAAAGATCATTATTTAATTTTCATCATATTATTACAAACATGAAAATTGTAATTCTTAATTGTTATAGTTAATAAAATGTTATGATTTTCAGACATATGGACAGATGAGTTCTGGAGAATTACAACGACTACGTTACAACATTCTAAATTTTTTTCAAGATATTAGGGTAAGAGTGTCAATATTTTTAAGACAACTTATCCAAAATAATGATGGAAGTTTTAAAATTCCAACAACAACTGTCATACCTTACGGTGAGAGTATATAATTTTTTTAATATACATATGATTTTATCTTGCATCTGTATTTATGTCAGCATTTTGTTTTTTTTTTAAATATAAAAACTAACTTATTAAAATGCAAGAATACATGCACTGTGTGTAGATACAACATATAATTTATCTATATACATATTATGTAATACATTCATAAAATAGTCAAAAAAAGAAACTTTAAAAATTTTTTAAATGTTTCATCATAGAATGAAATAATAAATAGCATTTAATAAAATGAGTCTTAAAAAATCATACTACATAAAAACTATTTCTATTATGTATACAAAAAACTTATATATCATGTTTCTGACAAGGGCTTCAATAAAATTAATTTCACTCCTTTTATCTAAGTAATCAGACGGAGTTTTACATATGTTAAAATTAAGCTAATTAGAATATGATGTTCAAAATATGTTTTATTTAGCAGTACCTTGAATGTTGTTAACGTTTGTATTTTGTTGTTAACATTTGTGTTGTTATATTTTCAAATAAGTATAACAGTACGGCTGAAAAGTTTGTAGGCTAACATAGAAAAAATCTTTTTTTATGATAAAATTTGATTTTATTATTCAATATAGTTACCTTTGAGGGCGATACAACGATTATAGCGGTCATACAATTTTTCGATACCATTTTTATAGTACGATTTGTCTTT
>JAAAKQ030047503.1:4196-16418 GCA_010016005.3 Zanna intricata | reverse complement strand
GCTACAATTCATTCATCTCATCCCTCTGAAGATATACTTAATTGTGGTTCCGGAGGTTAAACATAAAAAAAAAAAAAAAAAAAAAAAGAAAAGGTTTTCACATGTAATAATTATATATTTACCACAGAAGTAAATAAAATAGGTAATTTTTTTTAAATTAAAGATTGCGAAATAATGTTAAATCTTCATCTAAACGTCTAGAGCTCTCTACAGTAGCTTCTTGAAGATTGGTACAAAATAATAACGGATACCAATCGAACAAAGAACTTCCTTTCATTTTGTAAGTCTGTAAAAAAATGTAATTAAAAATTTGGTAAACAGGCCAAGGTAAATTTTAAAAATCACCGCAAATATTTTATAATATAATATACTGATTTAACTGGAAAATATTTTGGTATTACAGCGCATAAATGTTAGTGTGTGTAAATAACTAACATAACTATCTATGTCAGAGAATAGATTAACGATCGATTTGCGGTTTTGATTAAAAGACTAATAACTTGTGCTTATACTTTATTTGTATAATTCTGATTATAGATTTTTATAGAATTACAGAATTTAAAAAAAAAAATGTTTTTCCAATCGTATCTTTAAAAATAATTGATACCAGAACTTATAGCACATAATATTACAGACATGATCATAAATGAAATGTTAATATAGTACTCGCTATTAAAAGAATAAGCATAAATCTCCCCATCATCAAGAAAAACATATTTAGATGGTTGAAATAGACGTATTCGAGCATTAACTAAATCAATTGAAACAGTAGTTAAATTTTTGGTTACTTTATAACTCGAGCCAAAAGGAAAGGATAGGAAGGACTCGATAACAAAACTGGCTACCAAGGTCGACCGGCTAGCTAGTTAATGCCTTATTACAGAATAACCCAATATACGAAGCTGACTGTTAATATTGATAACTTTAAAATTATCTGCTACACTGACATCTACAACGCACAGTTTCTATTTGATTTATGAGGCCCCAATACCATTATCTATCTACGTTAAATATATATATATAGTCTATCGCTATTCGATAAAAATTCTGAACTCAAAGCACACGCGGGGTTATGAACTTATAGATGTTGTTACAAAGCCTAGTATTAACTTTGAAATAAAATAGAAACTATTGTTTAACATGAGCTGGCGTTAAGAATTACAATAAAATGGTTTAATACGCAATAGGTGCGTGAATATAATTATACACACAGAATATAAAAAAGTAAAAACTAGCAACATAAAATAATGAAAAATGAACTGACTTTAGTGTTTAGTTCGACTATATTATAATATATATATAATTGAAGCTAAGTAATGTGTTGTATACATATAGTCAAAAAATTTTTAATAAAAATCCATTAAATAGTTTTTACGTTACGTAACGAAATAAAATAAGACGAGAATAATAACTTTTGTCAATTAATAAGATTCAGCAAGAGAATTACGTGGCTAATCGAAAATTGACTCTTGATTATCTACTGATAACAAACCGACTGATAACAATAGTATGTGAGCAGAAGTTACCAGCAATTTATAATTACTTATAAGTACATATGACTGCCATTCAATATGTTTACTGATAAATACCAAACTACGGAACCGCTTCTGCCAACTGTGACGTTCGTGACGGGATTGTTTTTCACATACGGTCACGGTGATCCATCAATTAAAGTGTAGTATTCATAACAATAAATTGGGACAACAATATTAGTTCATCGTTCTTAGGTTCTTACCTGCGAGTAATTTCAAAAGTCATTATAAATTTGCAATATATTGGTTGATAAAATAACATTTAATTAATCAAATAAATTGTAATTTTGATTGAAAGTTTATAGAATTTTATTTTGAATATATAAAATTCTCTTCGCAGAGAATACAAAGATCGAAGCTTAACAACACACATTTTTTGCGACTTACCTTCGAAAATATGAAAAATTTGTTCCCAAATTTTTTGAAAAAAAAAAAAATTAAGAAAAGCATAACTGCAAGGTAAATAATTTTGGAGATATGGAAGTTAATTTAGTAATTAAATAGAATACGTAAAATTAAGTCACAAAGTATACTCGCCAAAGTTTAGAGAACCAAAACATAGTTGTGCAGCAGTTCTACATGAAATGTCTGCAGAAGTGTTGACATTGTTAGTAGTACTGCAGTGAAGACGATCTTATACCGCAAAAACACACTGTAGGTAGCGAGAAGCAAGCTCCTGACCCAGCAATCCTCCCCAACCCGTTTGTCTACTGAGCTTTTGAAACTAACAAAATTAACTACGAAGTAATTAATTTAGTAAATTAATTAGGAAAACTTAACTATAAAGTTATAAATTCCTTCACCGTCTTGATCTTACTTACTTTTAATAATAAACTGAATATAAAACATTAAATATGAGTACATAAGTAAAACGAATTTTAACTTATAAAATTCATCTCAAGCATTAGTAAAATGTTAATATTTGAATATAAAGAAATTTTTACAGATATTTCATTAAGAGTAAATACAATATGATTTTATAAATTAGCTGAAATCTGTACAAAACATACGAAATGATAAAATGTAAACGATGAAAGAAATAAGAGAAATCAGTAAAAGCCAAGATGACCGATTTATTCAGATACAGTACTTAATCGGTATTGATTTTTTAATTAAAAATCCTAACAAAGAGTTATTTTTTGTGAAGAAATGAAACATAGATATTTCATGAAGAAATAAATACAATGAAAAAAACCGTTGACACATGACCGTAGAAAAAAAGAAAAATCTGTGACGCTAAACAGTCGTACTAAATGATAACAATATAGTGACCAATAACAATAAACGTAATCGTTTCACAATTCTAAGTCGAATATATGTAACCAAGCACATACAAATAATTATTTTTATTTACATCATTTATTTTGGTTTAAACTACGAGTGTAGATTCTGTAAAATTCTTTTACCGTACTTTATATTTTTAATTTATTAGTTATCATAATTTTTACGCAAATTACTACATTATAAATTTATTTTATCTTACAAACAAATTATTATTAATATTAATAGATAAGTTTTGTTATTATCCACATTTATTACTAATAAATATTTTGACAATTTCCTTTATAAAAAAACTTCAACTTTTATTGTTAATGCGCTATCTAAAAACTGATTTAGGCGAGCATTAAAATTATTTTTGCTATTGATTAATCTTCTCCTTTTAGTCTGATTTAAAAAAAAACACCGATTGACATTTCAAAAAAAAAATTAGGTTATCTTTATCTTACTGGCTAAAATGCGGATTATAAAATTTTATCCGTTTAACTTTTCACCGATTCTTTTCAACAAAATTTTACTGGCATTCACATTTTAAAACAGACCGAAAATGTTCATCTTTACGGACGCGAAAAATGTAATGATTTCAGTCTGACCTTTGCTATTAATTTTTTTAGACTAAAACTAGTGAACCCAGAAATGCTTCCCTAATGTTAGAATGTTTATCACAGTTCAAACCTCACCAAAGTCACTACTATAAAAATCATTAAAAAAAGAAACCACGTATAAATAATAAAAAACACTTTTACTAAATTTAATGTCGTTGTATATATCGAGAGATATCGTCTATATCGTTCGTTGTCTAAGTTAATAAAGACTTCCTCAGATAGTTTATATGATTACATATTATGTTATTAATTATTACACTATCAAATACTATGGAACTAATAACATGTAAACACGTTCGGGAAAAATAACAATAAATTGTGAAGTTTTCAGCGAAACCGGTTAAGTAGTTTTGAGTTACACATAAAACAAAGATTGCCTTTTATTTCTATAGATATCGGCATTAATTTGAAACTTCGTCATATTTTCAAAGCGGAGGGTAATTTAATCTGTTAACCCTCCGAGAGAATCGACAGTACAAACTGAACGCTTTGAGAATTTCCCAGTATGTTAAATACTCCGTCGTAACTTCGCTCATGTACTTCTGCATTCAATAAATTGAGCTCTACGACGAAACTGATTAATTAAGTTTCAATCGAAAGATCAGAGTGAAAATTAATATAATATAAAAAAGGAACTGTGAATCATAATTGATCGTGTAGAAGGTCAAGTCAGCGTCAAAAATAATCTTACTACATTAACAATACCGAAAGCCAATTCCAGGGAAATTCGGACATATCAACTGATTACTGTTAGCGAGGCATTTTATTTTTGATTTGTTTTCTGTCTAATTACAATAACATTTCCTAAGAACACCTATAGTATTTATTTAACACCCGTAGTGCCAAGAACAACCAGCAAACGACGGCTCAAAAAGTCGGCGCTCTTCTCAAATATTGTACAAGTAACAAAGAATCTAACTGTAAAATTACTTAAAATTCGGAAAACATGTTTCGCAGTAGCAACATCACAAACACTCAAACAAACGAGATACTAAATAATCTGTAACTCGTTTTTAAATTAAAATATAACAGCCATAAATTACAATACAATCTATCTATACTTATCAATACAGCAGTGGTTATATTTTACAGCAAAATCGATTAAGGAAACCCCCGAGTAATCGTACGACATTATTGTTTGCAATAGATGATTTTCTAAGGAAAAACTAGTGGTTCACTTTCAATAAAATCTTCTATACAAAAAAAAGAAATAAATAAACAATTGAGTTTAACCAGAATATTGTTGAACGCAATTGTCATATGGTTTATACAATATTTCTTTCTCAGATATAAGGTCAAGAAAAACTGGATTACTAGTGCGATTGGTTTTTTCAATTTTTCTTTTTTTTTTAGTACAATATTAAATTTCTAGTTGAAACCATAAGTGTTAAGTTACCAAAATAAATGTATACAAAAAAAATAGACCTAGTGGATAAACTCTTAAAAGGATTCACTTTGCAGTAGCCTCAGTAAAGCGTATCTGTTACACTATATTTGTTTACAGAATTACCCTCTTATTTACCGGAATTTGAAATAACTTATCGGAATAACATAAATACGAGATACTTTTTCAATACGCTAAACCTATCTACATTTCGTAAAAAAAATTCAATATATGAATAATTTTACATGAAACGTTAAAACTCATTTTTTAAATATTTCACTAAGCCAGCCATCATCTTAATAGGATCTATGTTATATCTTTGAAATGTACTTACTTTTTATAATAAAGGAATCAATGAGGATTATAAATGATCAAAACTCACCTGAAAAAAAAAACAAAACGAAATATTATTAATAGGCCAATGAGATTAAAACTAATAAAAAATTATAGTTAACAGATTAACAACTTAAACAGAATATAAGCTGGCCTTCGTGGCGCGAATGGTAGCGTCTCGGCCTTTCATCCGGAGGTCCCGGGTTCGAATCCTGGTCAGGCATGGCATTTTCATACACGCTACACATCATTCATCTTCATCCTGTGATATAATACTTAACTGTGGTTCCGAGGTTAAAAAAAAAAAAAAAAAAAAAAAACAGAATATAAATAGGATTGATCACTACTACCTTGAAAATTATATAAGTTGAATTTTGGTAAAATTGATTAAAAAAAATATTGATAAAATGATATTTATTCTAAATAATAAACATCACTCAATCCCGAAAACTGAGTAAATATTTGTGGTTAAATAATTTTAGTCACACATTTTGTCAAGTTACACAATCGAGAGCAAGTAATGTTACAATTGACAAAATGTTAGATTTCATAAAATTAATAACGTATTAACACCAAGAATAGAAATTTTTGACGTAAAGGCGACTTCATTTATCAATATAAATCGTAAAAAAACTGGTATTGTAATAGCACTTTTATAACAATGTATTGACCGGATAACAGTAAAATCATTTATGTACACTGTATAAATTTAATATGAAGAGCAGATCAAAGAAGAAAATTAGGACTAAATATTAATTACTCAAACGGTATGAAAAATGATCGACTCTAACAATGAAAGATTAGAGTTGATAAATATCCCAGCAACTGATTGATGTAAAAGTCATTCTTCAATCTCTCAAATCAAACGAGCTCTGAAGAGAATAATGGATACAGCCGCTGTACGCTAGAAAATTCTTCTTCATTCCTCACGTTGATCTTATGTAACAGAGATTGATTTATAATCTTCAAGACAATACAAAGCGAAATAAAAAAAGACAACACTATTCAACGATCAATAATTAATTTCACGAGAGAGTGAATCTGTAGCAGTTCATTTAAATTTGTTGACGGTATGCATTTACCTTTAAAATATCTAAATAAATAAATAAAATTGTAATTATTATTATTATAAAATATAACAAAAATGACTAAGCATTAAACGAATGACTAATTATTAAACGAATCTACCTTGAAGATCTGATTAAAAAGATGAGTTCATCAAACTATAACCCCAGAGTGTCTCTTTTTTCTGTTTAGCCTCCGGAACTACCGTAAGGTATTACTTCAGGGGATGAATGAGGACGATGTGTATGAATGTGAATGAAGTTTAGTCTTGTACAATCTCAGGTCGACCACTCCTGTGAACTGTAGGTAATTGAAACCTAACCACCAAAGAATACTGGTATCCACGATCTAGTATTCAAATCCGTATAAAAATACCTTCACTAGGATTTAAACCTTAGAACTCTCGACTTCTAAATCAGCTGATTTGGAATGTCGCGTTAACCACTAGACCAGCCCGGTGGGCTACATCAAACTATAACTCAGAGACGGTCATCTTAGAGGACTTCTCCAACCGTATCCTTAGTATCCTATTCGTTTCTAACCTATCACTCATAAAGGTAAACGTAATTTTTCCTTGTAATTAGCGTTAGCCTATCTATACAAGAAGTTGATAAATCGAGGACCGGCCGACACTATTTTAATACTAATGTCTCCTAGGACGTCCTCGACCTGCATTCTGCAGTAAGGTTCTTACTAACATTACAACCCGGCCTAGCAATCCGCAAGCTCTGAATCATGAAAGCTGCACTAGATGCAAGAAGAATTTTCCTATATTACGAACGGTTCAAGTAGATTAAGGTCATGTAGGTCGGCACAAACAAGTATACTCTGAAGTAAATGTCCGCATAATTTCAAAGGACAGGGTTACAAAATTCACACAACAGTTCTGAAACCAAATATTCCTATAAAAAAAAAAAGTACTACAGCAGTAAACTTTGATCAACTTGTAATTTTTTCAACTGCCTTGAAACATGGGATTTTTCTTACTTCTATTCTTATAAATTTTTTTTTTTATAAAAAAAAAAATGTTGAGTAGATATTCTCTAATAAAAAATCGTATTTAAAGTTTTATTAAAATCTTAACCCAACGAAAAAGTCCTATATTGTGTAAATAAAATTTAATATGCTGTATGAATTATAAAGATCTCTAGTAAATTCAAACCAAAAAAAATAGAGAGTGTAAGAGGTGGTGGGAGGGGGGGAGGTAGAGAGAGAGAGAGAGAGAGAGAAGAGAGAGAAATCGTTTTAATAAACAATTTAAACCATCCTTAAAAAAGTATAAAAACCAACTTAGTATTTTATTTTACCATAATTTCAGCAAAAAGAAAATATCAAATAAAATGCATTTAATATTGACCAGACAAAAAATAATATTTTATTATTTACGAAAGAAATTAGTAGTAGTAAATACAAAATATCACAGAACTAGATTTTACTCAATTTTAATAGCACTAATGTAAATTATTAAACTTATTAATTTACATTAAAAAATAAATAAGTAAATTAAATGTAAATTTAAAAACAAAATACGTGCTATTAAATTAGTAAAACAATGGACAGGTGACAAAATAATATAAAACTTTTTTTAAATTGGTGGTAAAAGGAGTTCAATAACTACAGCTTACTACACTTCAAAAAAAAAAAAGAAGGGAAGCAAATGACAGAGACAAATGCATCCTTGAAAAACAAGAAACGAGTTTCTTGAATCCTGTCTGATTTCTCCACACCGGACGAAAGACTAGAAACGTAAACGATAAACTTTAGTAAAACGACTGAAAGAAGAATCTGAAATATAAATTCTTCTTGCCTAATTAATTTTTTTCATAGATTTATATAAAGGTATAATATATTTTAAAAAATCTTAAGTTTGTTTACATCTTTATCATTAAAGAGAGCCAAGACGAAAATGATTAAATCATAAATTTTTAATGCTGAAAGCTATCTACAGCAAAAAGATGAATATGCTAAAACAAAATAATAACATATAAGAACATTTTCACAATAGTTAACGATGTGTTAACGAACATTTTCAAGATAGATTAAATTAAATAATCTGTTAAAAAAATGTTAAATATATATTTAAACAAAATTACGAATTTTTTCTTTCCAGATCAGACAAAATATGCGATACACAACAATAAAACCATAATAACAATTATTAATAACAGTAACATAATATCCATAATAATAACCACATTAATTAATAAGTGAATTTGTTATTAGTAATAAACACCATATTTATTAATAACCATAATAATAACAATTTTGATTGTTTCTTTTTATACGTATTAAAATCAAGATAGACAAATACCAGGTGAACAAACGGTAAAAATCTGAATAGATATTTTCATATAATACAGTAAATATATTTCATCAACATAATTTTAAATCGGTGTAACAAATAGCCTACATTCAAATTTAACAATGCATTATTCAATACCATTAATTTTTAGATTCGGTTACTCAATAGTAATGACAAATTTAGGTAATACTTACAGTTAGAGAAGGAAAGTAGGAATGTCACAGTAGATTTTACGGCAATTTAGCAACAGCACAGAAAGTGAAAATAAAAAACCATTATAACGAAATACAGAAAATAACTGCTTCATTAAAATGTTTCATTCCGACCAACCAAACAACAAATAGGTTTTTTATGGTGATTTGTATAAAACATGTTTAATTTAGTGATATGAAATTATAATAGAATCCTGTGTCGTTAAGGTATGCGACAATCGATTCTTATATGGAAGTAGCATAAGACTTTATAATATATATTCCGGTAATAACGAATTTCTATATGAGCGGACACTTACTACCGAGGTGTAGCAGAAGCAGGGAGTAGAGGATACGCAATCGTAAGAGAATCAGATGATACAATAATAATAAGCTAAAATATTGTTTTTTAATTAAAGGAAGAGTAATAAAATGTTTACATTACATGTATTGATATTCACTGCTGCTGACAATGTATAGGACGCAAATGAACGGCAGATTATTGATTTTGTATGCGTAAAATAATCTCTATATCTAAATTTAATTAACAAATTTAAAAAAATCAGTCGATGATATAGTCTTATTTAATGAACTTTTACCATTAAAATACAACTCTGCGGCATGCTAAATAAAAAATAACTACGTTAAACGATTATTGAAAGAGAAAAAAAAATTTAACTTTCCTGGCATTGGTTATTTAATCTTACACAGCGGAAGAATATTTATGCAAAAAAATAAACCAAAAGAAGTTTTAAAAATTCAAAAAATTGATATTTTTTAACTCTTTGATTGGCTTCTTCAACTTCAATATTCCCCCCCCAAAAAAATTTTTTTTTGGGTCATTTGCACTACTACTAGTGTGTCTGGAAAGGACTAAAAACGTTAGTTAAAAGATATCCAACAAATAAAAAGATAAAATTATTTTAAATAATGGCTTAAATTATTCCATTTAATAATGTATCCTTATTTTCCTAGTCGACAAATTTTGTAGATTATATTACCTCTGTATTAGGAACCTACGGCATGAACTACCTTCCGTTCGTTATATTCCTACTTCATTTTTTCTCTGAGGAATTTTCTTAATCCCTTCAACATAACCTACCTTTAACGGATCTTTTATGTTTTGGGCATTAATCTAACAGTTGAACGATAAATTTTTCTATTCTAAATTCTTTGAAGCGGACATAGTTTTTCACTGCACTTATCCATCGCATTCACATCCAACTCCACATATCAAATTCTTCTAAATCGTTCACTGAACACCCGCGTTCGCATAATTTATTTATTTTTAAACGACTAGTGATCGATTTTCAATTGCAGTCTGATATAACTGGGTAACAAAACCTTCGTGGCAGAGTAGTAGCGTCTCGGACTTTCATCCGGAGGTCCTAGATTCGAATCCCGATTGGGCATGGCTATAAAATTTGTTATCATCCATCGATAATTGTAAATGGGCATAAGCCTGCTACTACTGTACAAATAACGGTATAAAAATTGTGTATATATAACTTTTCACTAAAAAAAAAAATGGCTAATTTTAAAACCACCGAGAGGCGTAAAAACCTTTTCGAGATTAGCCAGTTCTTTTGGAGGTTCAAAAAAAAAAACAACCAGTCGATTCTTTAGACTTATAACGATAATACGAATAACAACATGCATATTAAATAATGTAAAAATTTATTCTTAATAAATGTTTAATATGTTTGAAAGATTAAAACAATAAACAATCTCTTGTTAATATGAAAAAAGCGTTTTTATGGTTACGGTGAAAGAGGAAAGTAATTTAAGGTTGATGCAATTAAAAAAGAACACGGTTAACCGCGCTAGTTCACGGTATTAAACACTGAGCTCATCGGCAATCAGGGTTTTTTTTTATTTGATTCTTTAGAGAACAGGTAGGTACATAAGAATGCCCGGTCTGGGGGCGGAGGTTATGAAGAACGAAAGAAGGATGACGTATTAGGAAGGGTACGGAGCACCTATCTCCTTCATGCAACTTATTCCAGCTGCTTCTTTCTTTCTTCCACTTATTAGGGCTCTTATTTCATTTTCTTTATTCAAGTTAGCCTAAAATATGATAAGATTCATAAATTCTCAAATGAGGAACAATTTTAATGAATTAATTTATTAAATAACACACGGTAGAAGGATTATTATAAAAAAAAGTATGTATTATTACAAAAGTATTATTATAAAAAAAACCAGTATGTGCGGACAAAAAGCATAAAGTAATTAAAAGTGTTATTATAATAAATAATTACTAATAACTAATTTCAGATGAAAACGTTATCTTTACGAGCGGATAAGATAATTTGAAGATATATACTACAAAAAGTACAAATTAACGCAGTATTTTCGACACCGTAAATACTTATTTAGAAAAATAGCTACTAAAAATATACAAGAAAAATATTTGTGCAATAAACTACAATTAAATCTATAGAAGTATACGTTCTGATAACCTGTAACCTCAGAAAATTTTAAGACTTAAAACAATTTTATTAGCAATAATAATAATTTTAATACTATCTCATGTAATATCAACGAAATCAGTAACTGATTTATAGAAAAATAAATAAATGATTCAAAACTAAAAGATCTAAGTAATAATAAACTGTTTTATTAAAGGTCACGTAACAAATATTTAACATTTGTTACAGGAATTCTAAAAAACCATCTTAAAAACAGACCTAAAATAAAATACTTTAAAAAGGATGAAAAATAAAGTTAGGTTGCGGAATTATAACATTATATTTAAATAACTGTATAAAAAGAACTTAATCGACAAATAATCTGCTGATGACGTCATGATTATAACCAACTGTGTCATCAACAAAACATTACCGCTACATTTCAAATACAGTACAAATATAATAATTACATAACAAAAGATTATCTTAAATTTAAATATCAAATAAAATAAAATAACGCATCAATCAGATTTAATAGACACTATTTCTAGATTTACAAGAACATTTAATAGAACAAACAAGAATACTATTTATAAATTTTGTAGTACTAAATATTATGATGGTTCCTTACAATATGGTTTAGCCTAAAATTTTTTATTAATATTTAAAAATGAATATATTACTCATAAATTTGATAAAATCATTAAAAACTTCATTTAAATATTTGATAGGAAAATATAAATTACAATAAAATCTCACTTTTTCGTGTAACAAACCGACCATTCTAAGACGAATCTCACCAATTCACCTCCACGTAACATCTTTCCCTTTCCGTACAAATTTATTTTTAAGCTAACAATTCCATCGAAACGTCATCAAAATATAAAAAAAAACCTTACCAGCGGCAGTCGATGTCGGTCGATTTATGGAATCGGACTGATATCAGTAACAGATAATCCGCAACTTTACAGACATAAATTAAACGTATCTATACTGCTACATATAGTATAGCTGACACTCTTTATTATGTGTAACTTATTCCAGACCAAAGAAAACCGATGCATGTAAAATAACAAAATAGTGAACTCATGGTATATCGAATATGTAACTTAGAATCAAAG
>JAAAKQ030047491.1:8207-20320 GCA_010016005.3 Zanna intricata | reverse complement strand
AAATAATAGAGGAAATGAGTGAAAATTAAGTGTATAGTTTTCTTTTTTTTAAAAATTGACATTTTCTTCCATCATATAATTTATAGTGGCTAGAGTGTTGCAAAAAAAAAAAATACTGCAGATAAAAAAAGAAACAAATTGTAACATTATGATAATACAAGCAGGTACGTTATATTTATTTTTATAAAATGTATTCCAATACTCCCCTATTTTCTGTGTTGCTGGTTTTTTATGTCCAAATTTACGAAAAACAAGAAATATTTTTTACCGAATTAACTTGCATTTCCATTAGAGGTAAGAATATTACCTATTTTTAACTACTAATTTTTAAAATATAAGTCGAAATAATTACCTCTAAAAAAATCGCACATTTAAAATTATGTTTTCCTTTTGTCACAAAAAATTAAAAAATGAAAGCATAAATTATAAATCTCAAAACTAATTAATTAAAGTATATATTATATATATATATGCTAATAATATTACTGAATAAGATGAAAATGAAAAAAAAATAATTTTTTATTAATTTTAAAGTAATTAAGAATTAAAAATGAAAAAAAACTAGAACGATGATAAAAACTATTACAAAGAAATAAACATAAACCGAACAAAGGGTACCTGGAAGAATAAAATTTAGTTTCCAGCAGGTGAATGCTTAAATAGACATAAATAACTTTAATCTGAACCGTAAAACCTGGGTTCAAATCTGTCCAAATCTGTGTGGGTGGGCTGAGGTTGGCAGCCAACAAAAGATTAACTCCGTCGGCTACATGTAATAATGGTTTAACTCTTAATTAATAATACGTTTAACAAAAGAATATTGTCTTCTGCTCTATAAATAAATACTATTAAAGAATAAGATTAAAAAATTAATTTTAACAATGAAATTTCTTATAAAAAAAAAGATTCTTTTATTATGAAAATTATACTTTTTTTTCCGGAATAATTTTTTTATTGTTTTTCCGTTGCTTTTTGATTTCTGTTTCATCCTTCGCCCATCGTTTGTTATTTTATCATCCAAATAACAAAATTCTGCAAATTGTAGGGTCATATTATATTATCTTAATACCTAGTTTCTTAATATCCTCTTTTTGTCACCGTTTAATAAAGCTATTTTACTTTTATTTATAATTTAATTTCTCTTGTAGCAGTCATTCTATGTGTGGCTAAATATAATATACTCCTACAATAGTTTTAACGACTCTTGACGGTTTTAAATGTTATAGGTTTAAAAAAATAAGTAATACAAAAACACTAAAATCTTTTACAATAAAAATAAAATCTCTAATGATATAGTAATTAACGATGTCCCTTTTAACACTGTAATCTGAAATCTATGAATTTTTTTTAATGCTTTTGATACTTTGAAAAGTAATTATTTTTAAAATCATCTATTATTTGTTTGGTTTGATGCTTTCTTCTGTTCTTTCTTTCTGTGCTAATCTTTTAATCTTAACGTAATTACTACATACAGCATCCTCAAACATCCGTTTTATATAATCCAATCTCTCAATTTATAGAATAACCTAATAACATTAAAAAAAAAAAAAAGATGACATTATAAAAAAACTATGAATTTCTTCGAGAGGTATAAATCAAAACAACTCATAATCACACTATCATTAGGCTAATTTTATTACGTTATATGGATTGAGTGACTGAATATTCAATCAATTTGTACTATTATTTTAAAACCTTTTAAGCGTATCTACTTAACAAAGATTTTAATTACATTTATAACAATATTAATAAATAAACATTGGTAGCTCTCAAATACAATAAATACTTATTACAGCACAGTCGTACTGCAAAACAAGGCAAAATATTTCATATTCTTATGGACTAATTCATAGTATATAATTCTCAAAGAAATCAGAAAATATCAATTTAAGCACAAAAGCAGCTCGGCTTCGAATAAAATCCAAAAATGTAAAACATCGTACGTATTCAGTAGCCGCCACGGGCGTATTCAGTAGTAACGGTGCAGCTTGGATGATTAGGCTGCACATCATTGCTATACTACTGTTCACTGAATCGTTGGCACACCTGAGTCATTTCTTAGTAACATAAACAAGATGAAACTGTTGTTTCTGAAACAATATATTTTTGTGTACTTTCAGTATTAAGAAAGTGACATAAATTTCAAATACAAAAATCATTTTTGTTTCCCTTTTGCTTTCCCACGCGTATAAAGTTCAGGTTTTTGTTTATGTTTCTCGGTACGATTCTTTTTTCATGTGGTCCCGTGTTTTGTTACTTAATTTTTCAATCTAGGATACGATATTTTGTAAGAAGTTATAATCGTGGTTTAAGGTTCAACATTTTTAAAGTAATTCGTTCACGTGCAAATAGTTATGGCTGAATTTCTGTTGCAAAAGGTAAAAACTTCGATGACAGGCGTGCGAAATTGTAAACATGTATGATTTTTTGAAGAAAGAATTTTTAGCTGTAGGAAAAATTAAAAAATGACAAGCATTGAATTGCTCCACAGAACTGTGAAGAGAGAACTAGAACTGCAGCTGCCTATAGCATTTCCAGTGCTGAGATTCACACCCTAGGAAAAGAAAAATAGAACTTCCTCGATCCAGAAAGTGATCCAGAATTTTTGTTCATTACCCCGAAAAAGAAACGTTCTAAATCAGTTACCGGATTAGATGATTTTAGTAAAGGTTTGGTTTAGGCGAAATGTGAATGAATTTCACTCGCAGAAAGGGGAGCTGCCAACAGTTAACAAACTCGGCAGTGAAACTAGTTTTAAAAGAATTCTTAAAAACTTACGATTTAATGGAGCAACACAGGAAACAAAAGGAAAATTTTAGTTGAAAAACATGATATAGGCAGAAAAGGATTTCATATTTGCAGGCAATCAGTGATTTTGGAAAAAGTAACCTGGCGATCATAAACTTTAATGAATCCTATGTTTTATCATCTCATTCAACAGCAACATGGGCTGACAATAGCAGTGCAGGACTCCATTACCAATAAATAAAGGTGAACGCTTAATTATAATTCACGCCGGAGATAAAACAGGCATGATTCCAAAACTCAATGTTAACTTGGACAGCAAAATCCAACAGTGGCGATTTCTATGACAGTATGAACACTATAGATTATCTGAAGTGGGCTGAAGAAAAGTTAGTTCCTAACCTTCCTCCTGAGTGTTGTAGTTCTTGTTATGCTCCGTAATATAATACCATTTCTGAAAAATTTTTATTGTCATCAAGCAAAAAACAAGACATTTCTGTTTAGCTATAGGAACATTATATTCTATTTTCGTCTCAAAATTATAATGACGAACTGTTAGAAAGAAATAGACATCTAGTTCTGCGGCTTCCACCTTACCATCCTGATTTAAATCTAACCGAGATGGTATGATAAAAAATAAACGATCTGTTTCGAACCACAACATAACATTTAAAATATTAGAATTGCTAAAACTGCGTGAAGATAAAATAAATTCGATGGGCGACGAACACTGAAGAACTAATGTGAAAAAGTTGAAAAAAATTGAAGGTTTTTTTACTGGAGTCAAAAGTCATTAATAGATATTCTGATGAAATCTTTCATTTGTCTCATGTAATGACAGGGATAATAATAACAATTACACTAAAGATAGTGATGACAATGGGGAAAGCGTTCTAGCTGAGGAATTAAACGAATGATTCATTTTCCAGTAAGTAATTAAAGTTACAGTAATAACAATCTATCGCAATAATTACCGTTTAATTAGTAATAAATAATATTTTAACATCCGTTATTTAATTTTACAATGTACAGAACAGTATTAGCCGATTGTATTTCATTTCAAAATTGTTGCGTTTATTTGTTAAAAATAAATCAATTATTTGTTAAGGGGGTTATTAAGGGCGACGAACATGTTTTTACGTTGGGTAGACAGTAATAGACTACACATCATTTACATTCATTCATAGAGGCTCATTCATCCTCTGAAGTAATACCTTACGGTAGTTCCGGAGGCTAAACAACTAAAGAAAGAAAGTAATCGTCGACAATCCAAGCTCGCTGTACCGACTGTACTCATTATGACATTAGATATGATATCTCTTTTTATCATATCATGAACCATGATTTCAACACAAAATTTAAACATTTATTTATAACACATTAAGACATTTATTATTAATAAAAATTAAGGATTCTAAAACATCAGAATTGCAAAAGGATCAAGTGGTTTTTAAGATAATTCTGAAAAGTATTGAGGCCGAAAAGTAAAGTTAAACTTTAAAAATGGATTATCAATGAAAAATATTATATCATCACTATTAAAATGATTTACCTTTCTCAAATTATACGTTTTAATCAATTAAGACTTGCAATAAACTTTTCCGGTTCATGGAAATGTACAGTGTTAAAGAAGTATAAGAACCCAAAAATAACTTTTCAACCAAATTTTTTTTTTTACAAATGCCCTCATTTGGAGGAAATGTTTTTGTTGCTCCCACGGGGTAGTTGGGGGTTTGGTGGCACCTCATAATGAATAATACATCGTTTAAGGGTAGAAGCCAGGGTTATAATTTAACTTTTTTTTTTAAACAACCCACATAAAGACCCCATCCAAAAACCTCAATAAAAGCCATCCTTTATAGCTCACCTTTTGACATACCAGTAACATAGGATGTTACAGTTAGGCTCATAAAGATATTATTTAATATAGCACTGTATTACTCTAAAAATCTTTTAATACTTATAAAATTTTAATAACGTAGTATCAATAAAAATTAGCCCTTCTCATACGATTTAACGAAAATATTTGAATCGAAAAGTTGCGTTTAATACAAATAACGAAAATTTGGCCGGCCTCCGTGGCGCGAGTGGTAGCGTTCCCGGATTCGAATCCCGGTCAAGCCTGGCATTTTTCACATACGCTACAAATCAATTATTCTTCTCATCCTCTGAAGGAATACCTAACGGTGGTCCCGGAGGTAAAAAAAAAAAAAGAAAAAAATTTAATCTTTCTGCAAAGAAAGAAATTTGTACACTTTCATTAATTTCTAGGCTTTACCTTTCATAAACTATTTTGACCATACAAGCCCATAAATGCAGAATATCCTTTCAATTTGCAGGACAAAAAAGGAGGCTTTTTACTTAAAATATTAATAAATATGAAGAGATCCAATCAACACTTTTGTTTCACTATAATTTTTTGTATTTTTTTAAATACATTATTACCCCATATATTGAGAGTTGAAAACAAAATACATGATAGTACTAGTATTTCAAATATTTGTGTGCACTGAATAGTAATGAAATTACTAAAACTAAATTAAGAAAAATTTCAGTGCCGAAAAAAATCCAAAAAGAAAGAAAATGGGGTTTTCTCAACCCTGCGAGTTTCATTTGCTAAATTTCATTTTTCTATATTTAACGGTTTAAAAATGCTTTAAAAGGATTTCGTAATTTGTAACGATATATATATATATATTTTTTAAATTTTCAATGGTTGATGCATCATTACATTCGTTGATGTTCTGTTTTAACTTTGACGTACATATTTACAGCTTACATCCTATGAGCTCAATCATAAATTTGTACACTGTAACTGTGTTTTTCTTTCCTGCGAGAAAAAAACATTTCTGCGGCTTTCTAAAAAATTTTTAATAGCTTTTTTATCATAAGATGCAATAATTTCCATAATTTTCCTTCTAATAGTGGTTATTAACTTTTAACCCGCTCAGTAAGTACGTTTATCGTTGTCCGACAGACTAGTTTCACTTCAAATTAAGGATGCAAATAACACACTTCCTTTAATTCTTCACGGAGTAATTTCTGACTTAATTGCACCGTAAAAACGAGCAATCAGCTTTTGTTCAACAGTTCAGCGACAGTAAATATTTTTTATATACTTTCAATTTTTGAGATGTAAAGTTTTGTTTAGAATGAGTTCTAGGTTTTTTTAATTATATTTTGTTTGGAGTGACAACGAATCTTAGATTAGTCATTATTTTTTAATTTATATAACTTTAAGTTAGTATCAGTATTCTAAAATTAGAAAAAAAAAAATTAAATCATTTGTATCCCTATTTATATGTTACTTATGATTTTTATAATTAATTTACTTCCATATATGCATAGGTGGACGTGAAAATTTTAAATATACTGTCCCAAAGCATTATTATAACCTTAAAAAAAATATATTTTTGTTAACTTTTAAACCTTTGTAAAAACAAAAAAGACATTAAATATATTTATATCGATTCTGAATTACTAATTTCTTTACAATCGTTATGCAGAGACGACGTATAGACCTACATTTTATAATAGCTTTTTATTTAAACGATCAATTTAATAAAGTTTCGTAAAACTAGTATGATTTAAATATTTTATGAGCGATATAAAGTAGATATATGCAATAAAATAATGTGTAACTTAATTAATGAGTTAGTAACAATATTAAGTATTACAGTGTGTTATATTTGAGTGATAATGTGTAATTAATATAATTCCAGCCTAAAATTATACCTCTTTCAAAGAAATTACTTGTTTTTGTATTTTTTATATATCACAATGAGAATAACGGTATCAAAAGTATATATAAGTGAAATAAACAGGAAATGTGGGAACTATAAAACGCATCGCGTAACAAGTAATGGTTAATACTTTATAATCCATGTCACATCCGAATGTACCGGCTCAAATTCATCCCGACGAGGGTCAGTATAGCCCTTAACGAACCTAACACCGTCGGATCGATACCCAATTACAGACACATGAACATTTACGATTACCGTTCTACTACAGAAACTACATAGTCATGTCGCCAGTGGTACAGTTATAATAATAGTAGAATTTGACATCGTTATGCCGATCTCGGCTATGAAATTGTGACTAACTCGTTGATTAACTAAAATCCTTACAGATTTATGGTAATTATAAATGTGAATAAATTAAATCTAATAATTTTAGATGAAAATACAGCGAGAATATATAAATTTTCAAAATTCATTATTAAAAGAGAAAGAAAGTTATTATAAACTACTGCGAAAGAAAATTTATTTCAAATTCTTGTAACGTCTTATAGTTACTTCGTAAACAAAAAATATTTAATTTTTAATAAATTATTTAAGATGCGAAAACAAGAATAGTTATTTTGAGTCGCTATTAATTTCTTCCGTCGGGATGAATCATAAATTTGATAAAAAATACACAATAATTTGTGTTGCGAAAAATTTAGACGCTATAATCACAATAATGAAGAGTTTATTTTTAATGCGCGTTCCACGTGTTAAAATTCATATTTAAGCGTTAAAAAAAGGAGTCGGCTTAAGCCAACTCTTCTTCTCTACTCTTAACAGCAAAGATTTTAGTACATCAAACAGAGGGATTAAAATGGGATAAATTAATATAATATACATTCGACTCATTAAATACTTCGTCTTTTCAGTCAATGTTTTATTTCTTTTTCAGAAAAAAGCTATGTAATATCATTTAAACACTTGACAAAATTTATTTTTAAGGAACGTTGTAAAATAAAACAAACCGAAAATTAAACTGTACAAAAAACAGAAAGGATTATGATAGTATCGGAGTTAGCAGAATAAAAAACATACTCATCTATAAACCAACAATCGTTGGTAATAATCTTAACAGTAACAAAGATCTTAAGTAAACAGAATAGAAATGAATACAAAAAAACCACTCTTACAACAGTATATAAACGTACAAAAAAAAATAAGCAATAAAACTGGATGAATAAAAGAATACAGAAAGAATGTTTGCAGAAAGTAGTTTTTAAAAAATTGTCCAAACACTAGTCTGGAATTGAATTGTATAAGAGAATTATATGTGCAAATATAATAAAAAAATAAATACTTGAAAAGAGAGTTAGATAAAGTGTTAATCAACCCAAAAGCATTAAATGACAAAAGTAAATAGAAGGAAATAATTAAAAATAATTTGATTTCAGGAAACTTAAAAATATAACATTTAAAAATGAAAAATTAGTAACAAAGAGTCGCAGAGTTCCATGACTCTGGGTACTGCGGTACAACCATGACTTCAGAGTCATCACTCTGACAAACTACTACTTGGAAGAGATCTTAAGTGCAAAATATGTGAAGTATAAAATATGCACATCATAACTAGCAAAATATAATCCAGATTCAAATATGACACAGCTAATTGTTAATACTATCAAACAGTTTTTCTGGCAAAAATTTCTAAGTTGTCGGCTTGACAATTCCTTGTTACCCTTTAAAAATATAGTTAACTACAGCTGACATGTAAACGCGTGAGTTGACACGTTAAGTTTCGAGTTCTCGAGTAATGGTTTGCGCGGGATAGCATTAAAAAGATGAATTTTACCGCTTGCATTTGAGGTCGTAAAACAGACTTATACATAATACAAATGGTTGTTATGAAACAAATGGACGGTTGATCCGCCGCTCTGACCAATTTAGTTATTTAATATTAATTTAGTAATTGTAATATTAAATTAATTTAGTAAATAAAAACTGTCCTAATAATTAATATTTAAGAGGTAATTATAATACAACATTTATTGAACATCTACAAGTTTGTCTTAAAAGATTTTTTCATCTTCAATATGCTATAATACATAGGATATTGTGATTTAATGACGCCGATAAGAGCCATGACATAGTTCTAATAATTTCTTTTCATTCGGTTTACTTAAGTTTACTATAAACCTACGGCAATGTAACATCATACTTTCGTAATATACTGCACTATCATCACGTAGAAAACGTTTACACAACGGATTAATGTTAAAAAAGAAAAAAAAACCAAGGCGAAGCAAAAAATGCATGAAGAGGCTAGCAAAAGATTTATGTGCATAACAGCTTATGTAGTCAAGGCCAGACAGACATTTTGTTTTTCTTTAGAGACAAGGCGTGTTTGTTTTTGTAACGCATTACTGAGTCGCTAGCGAGATACGAGAAGCACTCTGGGCCAATATTTGTCTTTACCGAGAAGAAGGAAGTCTGACTGCACTATTCTCTCAGCTGCTGGTCTTTCTTCATTTGTTAACACAAATAGCAAAGATGAATCTATTTCTTCACGCTTCATATTTCAATCCCATCTTTTTAACTTTCGGTCATATCTGTTATAATTAGAGCGGAAAATTTCATACGTTATACTTCAAATTATATGCGATAATTTAATAATTTACGGTGAATAATAATGTAACAGATAATAAACATGATACCGGCGATCAATTATATTTCGTATAATTTATTATTTCGCTTGAATTTCAAAAACGTTTTTAACAATTTAACTAATAATTTTTCATTACAAATTAATTTAAAATTAAATCTTATTTTTTAAATAATTTACCATTTATTGAGCTCTTAAATCAAGTTTAAACCCAATACTCCACAACTCCTTAATTACGTAAATAAAAAACCTCACAGTTTATACGTCCTCAGACAGCAGAAGAAAAAAAAAACCACAAAAAAATTAATAAAATTAGGAAGGTACCAACTGAACAGTGAGTGCAGTGAGCCATGCATAGAACGTTTCAAGGATGATAAATCACGTATTATCTTATCTAATGTTATAACATCACGATAATTATATTTCACCAGGGAAACATCGGAACATCGGTTAAACACCTATTGTTCTTTAGTTATGCTTCATGTGGGACAGTTATGCTTACCTGGCAATCGTGACCTTCAGTTTCGGTTACTCAGCAATTAACTGTTCATTATGAACTAACCGCATAATATTTTCTGAACATATTCTGCTACTGTTTTTGGGTGAGCTGGGATAATAGCAAGTGATGGACGCACTTTCATTATTGAAATCCAAATAAGGCTAGAGCCTCATTTCAATTTCTCTATGACGTAAGGTACGTCATAGAGTCTTCTTTCTTTAAATAAGATGAAACCGTAAATTTTTATTGTGCTACAACCAACTACTTCGGAACTCTTCAGTTTTGATCAAGACATGGCATTTATACAAACACGGTTTGGTATCCTAACAAATCGGTACGATCGCGTATATAGTAGTAACTCGATGGTTGTAGTAAGATAAATGATTTCCAGGCATATCACTCCCGTTGCGTCAACATTTCGTGACCTTCTTAGTTACCAGTTTTTCACTAGATGTGCAATAGAAAACTTTTAAATTCAGGCTGGAAAAATTTGTTTGCAGTAGGGGAAGCACTTAGATGACATAATTTTTAAATCAATATAAACATAAAAACAATTTTTTTTAAATATTCATAGGTTCTATAAACCTATGACATATATAGGTTTAATAATTTCATAAACTCCCCATTTCTCTGCCAGACCTTGAATGACAAACAAAAACTGCATAGAGCTCCGAAAGATAAGGAAGGAGATCTGTGTAATAATCCTGTTACTACCCTATCAATAGTGTTGTGTTTTTTTTTTTGTAGCTTTAATAATAAATAAATTAATTAAGTAGATAGAATTGATTTCTTCAAAAGTTATACTTTTACAAATAATAAATTCAATACATGGAATGAAACTTTAATGTTAAGCACATCACAATTTAGACAAAAACCCATCAATTTAACGCAAATAATTGATAATTTTTTTTATTTCAAACGTGTTATATAATAAAGTTACAATCAAAGTATAAAAAATTTAATTCCAGAAATAATTATTTCATAAACAGACGCATAAAAGCTCAAATTACAAATTTGTTTATTAAAAATATACATATATGAAATGCTAATAACATATAAACAAGAGACAGTAGTTCACTAAGCCTTAAAAGCATAAATATGTCTTCAAATTTGCTGACTACGCTAATAAATTACCACGGACTTAGACACCGGGACCAAACAATAATAGGAAGACAACGGGAAAATACAATAGGTAAACCCAAAAAATAAGTGGGAAAAAACCAGTGGGTTTTGAAAGAGGTTAAGAATACAAAGAAAAATGCAAACAAAAAAAATTATGTATGAAAAGAAGTTGGAACTATAAACACGAAGTGTCATGAAAATTTATATTTGCAAGTGACAGCTGCAGGACGTTGCAACAAGCAATGCCTATCTGCTTTCATTCCGTTTTCCTCTCACAATTTAGCAGTATTCCATCACGAATAGGGAATATAAAGCGTATGATAAGAGAGTCCCAGTGATTTCAAAGCCGGCTACGTCAAATTTAGACAAGAAACAACAATGCCTCAAGAGTTACCACTCAGCATTCAAAGTGTGGGTGTGTTATACAAAGAGAAAGTTACTTAATAATAATTTTTTTAATTACCCCAAAAAAAATAGTATTATACTTTTGTACACATAAATACCGACTGATAAAAAACTAAGGTATTAAATTAATACTTCAAAATTATACTCCTTCAAAAACTTTTTTTGTTTGTTTGTTTGTTTGTTACTACTTTTATTTCTTAAATATTTGGTTTATACATTAGGTCTCTATCACTTTGAATTTCAAACGTCTTTGAAAGTTCTTTAAACTTAGTGGATGAATGTACGTACATTCAATAAGTTTATTGTTAAATGATTATATTGAATTATAATCATAAACTTCCTGTATATATAAAAAATAAAAAAAAAGGAGAAAAATGTTTCTTTACTACTGAATAAATAATAAAGTTTTTATAAAATTACAAGAAGCGTAACAAATATTTGCTGGCCTTTGCGCATTATAACGAGAAAAGTAAGGGCTTGTAAAGGCTCCTTTAGATTACTTTATCTGAATACAAGAATACCATGAACAACACATCTATTTCAGACATCGACTAAACCACACTGATAACATTTCTGTTGCCTATAAAGAAAAATAATTGGGTGTTTATTCCATGAAAGTTCTCTTGGGTTTATCAAATTTGATTCTGTTTGCAGCAAAATCAAACCGCACCGTTTTCCTTAAGGACCTTAATAAAACACAAAGGTTGGTGATTTATTTTGCTTTTTTATATTCATGTCTGACGTATATCATCTCTTGGAATTCTCTCAAAAAGTCAGAAAAAGACTTTAAGATACATAATGGGCCGTCAGATCACAGTTTGGCGCCCATAAATATGATTCATGTAGACCGTTATTTAAAAATTAAACAAACTCTCTTAACTTTGTTCTGGTATTTATGAATGTGCAATTTTTCCTACAATTAAAAAAAAAATAATACCCTCTTCCTTCAGACAAA
>JAAAKQ030047480.1:0-16419 GCA_010016005.3 Zanna intricata | reverse complement strand
CACGCTACAATTCATTCATCTCATCCTCTGAAGATATACCTTAACGGTGGTTCCGGAGGTTAAACAAAAAAAAAATTGATACGATGAAAGAAGTTGCTTTCTTTTTAATAACCATACTAAACGAGAATTTATTATTTTATCTTGGAATTTTCCAATATACGATGTTAGAGATATCGGTATACGGCTCTTGCCGTCTAAAGGATCCTTCCTTTGTTTCAAAAGTGGTACGACCTCCTCTTCTTTCCACACTTATCGGTATGAGGTTGAAGCCCATTTTCTAAGTTTAGTAGTCCTTGTTTTCTTGCGATTCAAATGAAATCGATATGATGATTTTTATTGTTACTTACAGTATCGAACTGATCGGCCAACAAGTCAGCTATAGATTTTTTATCAATTACGATGATCAATTCGGCTTGTTCAAGCGCGTTTACTGAAAGGCTATCAGATCGGCCAGCTAACCTTCTTCTATACTTGTGTAGCAAATGTTCTACTATCGATGAAGGATAAATATGCCTCCTATGATGCTTTTTTCGCAAATAATATAGTACGTCTTGCGTAGGCACTATGTTTTTTATAAGATATTACATTTTTTGATGTAGAACGTTTCTTGAATTAATAAAAAGTTTTTTCTTCTTGCTAATCGCTATACTTATTTCGACACTCCACCACGGTACTGTGGATTTCATCAAATCTGCGGTGGTTTTCGGAATGTTTGCCTCCGCTGAATTTGAAATTCCTCGCATTGCTATTTTTATATCTTCATCAATGTTTCCAGTATGACCTAGCATAACGAAATTGTTTGTGTAAACAGTCCAATCGGCACGTTTAAGACACCATCGTCGAATAAAATTTGGTGCTTTTTGCCGTACGTTTGTTTTGATTATAACTGGAAAGTGGTCGCTTTCATGAAGATATTTGTCAACGATCCAATCCAAGGAAAGCGATAATGCTGGACTGCAAAACGATAAATCTATTACCGAAGTTTCACCGTTTCGTACATTAAAAAAAGTTCATGTATCTTTGTTTAATGGGATTAGCTCGAGGTTTGATATAAATTCTTCGACGTCGCGTCCTCTGTATTCTAATTGATAACCCCAAAGTGGGCTATACGTCGTGAAATCCTCTACTATAAATACTGGTTCAGGGAGTTGGCCATAAAAGTTTTGCATATCATCGATGATCCAGTTTTTGTCACCAAACAGATGTTACAGATTGAGACTTCAACCGGAGATAATAGACGTATAGCGACAGTTTGTAACGTAGTATTTAACTGTATTCGTCGAAAAGGCAGATGTGAACATACAAGAATGGCAACAACACCACCACTTACTCATCGATCAGATTCAACATCTGTACGTATTACATTTTACAATTTCTTTCTTTTTCTGTTTAGCCTCCGGAACTACCGTAAGGTATTACTTCAGAGGATGATATGCGTGAATGTGAATGAAGTGTACAATCTCAGGTCGACCACTCCTGAGAAATGTGGTTAATTGAAACCGAACCACCAAAGAACACCGGTATCCACGATCTAATATTCAAATCCATAAAAAAGTGCCAAAACCTTTATTAGGATTTGAACCTTAGAACTCTCGACTTCGAAATCAGCTGATTTGCGTTTCATGTTTTGGCAAAGTGTGTTTCTTGAAGGCACACGCATGCAGGGATGTGTTCATTTATAAGTAGTCGAAGCTCAGACAGATGTGAGACAATCATTGATATTCAACTGTATCATATTCTCCATTTCTTTTATAGGCATGGTTTACCTTTTGGCCATCCTTTCTTCTTTTTTGTAGTAGTAGTAAAGATTGAGTCAGTCTGTGACCCCATAGAGCTGCAGTCACTCTCCTCATCTAAGACTATTGCAATCCTAGGATTGGGCAGAGTTGTGTCCCGTGTTGTATCGGTATTTGCTGATTTCGGCAATCCAATTGAGGATGCGTGAACTACCGCCAGTAACCGTGGGGGAGATTCCATCGTCGCGCCTAGTATTATTTTCATTTTCTCTAAACTTGAACAGAGATAACCACTTGAACTGAGGTATCACTCTTCTGTGCCCTCTGTTCTTTTGGTACTTGATTCCCTTGAGGGAGATCTTGAGATCGCGCAGGACATTTTATTTATGAAAAACTCGTTCCTTTATTTTCAGCTAGCTTTGGATTACGGTTTATCGTCACGCTTAATTTCAATAATCCCTGTACTTGCGACGTCGATGATTTATTTAAACTGACGTTGACATTTGACTGTTGTTTACTAGTCGGCGGCACTGGCTTAACTTTAGAGAATTTATTTTCTATATATTTGTCTAAAATTGTGGTTAGAGCTGGTGTCAATTGCTTTATTAAGCTTTCAGTTAACTGTGGCGAAAATGTGTGTGTGTTAAGCAAAGCTGTCTGCGCGAAGGATTTCTTTCCCGGCGTTTGAGCGTTAACTGTTTTCTTCGCTTCAAGACAACTAAGTTTTCTGAGAACTTTAGTCGCTTGTATCCCGATTTCTTTTTTGAAACCAGGACAATTTCTAGATCTTGGTGAATGTAGTCCTCCGCAATTCACATATGACGGAATTTCTGTACAGGGTTCACCTTTATGGATATTTTCGTCGCATGCACGAATCTCTTCATGATTGTATCTGTCGGAAATATGACCAAAATGTTGGCGTTTGAAACATCTCATCGGCGGAGGGATATAAGCGCGCACATCCAACTGATGGATTCCGGCTCTAATTTTTTCAGGCAACGTCGGCTGATTAAAAGTAATGATATGAGAGGAAAAGGGTAACACATCTCCATTCCTCCTCATGTTAATCTCCTAAATGCGACAAAGCTTTGCGATGCCATTTCACTAACAATTTCTTCTTCCCCACAATTAAATAAGTTACGACAGACTACTACTCCCTTGGAATAGTTGAGTGTGTCATAAGCTTTGATAGTAACATTAATGATAGCCAGTGGTTTTATTTGTAATAATTTCGCTGATTATACTTCGTTCATCGCTTCATTGAATAATCCAGCTTGAGTCTTTTTAGCGTCCTTAAACTGGTCCGCCAGCTTTCATTGCTAGTTCTTTAGTTAAGATGAAGGGACTTATTTTTGAAAAATCGGATTCTTTACCGTCGTTTCTTTTAATTATTAGGTATTTCGGTCGAGAGTTCCTCTTGACCGAACTATTAACGCAATTCTTAAATCGACACTTTTCTTTTTTTTCGACGATAAAGTCGAAGGAGAAGAAACTTCAGAACGAGGAAGTTTGCCCTCAAGTATGTCCGAGGTTTTTGAGTTAGTAGAATCCATAAGACGTTTATAGAAATTTCGTCACCCCAGCTCTCCACCCATCACGGAGCCACACATTTGGGACGTCCATCCGGACGCCAGGGCTACTAGAGAGATATAGATCCCAATCCACTACATACAAGAAACGAGTCCTGTCAAGATATCTCGGGCTCTCACCTGTCTATCTGTTCCTCCCACAAACCAAAGGTTCAGTGTAAACGAGCCAATTGACCGGTAGTGATTAGCAAACCCGCTTCCTATTTAGCCAAAACAGAAGCCAAAACGCTGTACTGTTACATCAAACCTTGGTTTTTCACACCGATGGCTAGGTTTCACTAAAGCGCCACGATCCTCCTTTCTAGCGAGCGACACAGGTCACCGCGTATGGTAAACACGCAGGGGAGTTCAGTCTCAAGATGAAGAACAACCATGATCAGCACTCCCATGACTTTATTCGTCCAGAATGGACGATTGACTGTAGTCCGTTAGAAAGCTTTGGAGTTTAGTAGAAGTTTTATTAAGAGTACAAAGCCGTTTACCTTCTTGAACGTAAATCGGATGTGGAGATGGATTTACTTCAGGGGATTATTATTATTATTATAAATGTCTCGGAAAAGTTTCACATCCAGAATTTCAGTATGAGGGGTCATTGGGCATACCTCATTCAGTGCTGTGGTGCATTTAACACAGTTCATACAATCCTGCACGCCTCCAGAATTACTGACTTTTGAGCATTTGCAATTATGATTTTAGGATCCAGGCCAACCTTTTCTATGTATTTCTTTAAATTTTTGTTAATCCATTTGCGGTTATCACAGTAGGAATGACTTCTATTAAGTTCAGTCTAAAATTTCTTTACATTTTATTGCCAGAGGGCTGTACTTGGTTATTTTACCTGTTTCAGCTTTATTAATATTGTGATCAGATGGATGAATGACACCAATGAGAAGAGCAGTTTTTTCTCAATGATGTGCAGTACAATGTCTGGCTTATTTGCAGCAATAAATTTGTCAGTATATATGGGAATATCATAATACAATCTATAATGCCAATTTTCCAATGTAGGTCTGGCCTTTTATCCATATTAAGGACAATGCTCACTGTCATCTACAAGTCCTAATTTTAATGCCAATACCTAATAAACAATATTTACTCTAAGATTGTGGCGATGCAGATATTCAGTATTAGCCAAACTGGAACATCCAGTTATCAAATGATCAATTGTTTCAGATGATTGGTGGCATATTCTGCACTCGTCATTGATATACTGTTTTTCTATGAACTTTTTGTTATTGTTTGTCTCAATGATCTGGTCCTGTAAGACATGGGTAAACCCTTCAGTTTTTCCAGAGACCCATCCTTAACTAACGTTAGATGTATCCTTATCAACATTTTCAAAGAATGGGGAAATCTACCAGGCCTTAGACTACCATACTTGATTCCTATCACTGGTTCTAATGATGCTGGGGTAGAGATTTCTATCATTCAGCTTTAGAAGGGAGTAACCCTTGTCAGATGCAACTACTGTTTTGTCCAATGATTATGTTTCAGATCTGGAGAGAAAATATCTCTTCATTGAAGCGATTCGTCTGTTACATAGTGGCTTCATGTCAAGGAGGCCCCTACCACCTTCTCTCCAAGAGATAAACAAACGTTCCACTGTGAATTTAGGGTGATTCAATCCTGTATTTTGACAGTGTTGTATATAGCAAGTTGTTCAGGTTTTCAATATCAGTCTGGGACCAATGAAAAACTGCAAATGAGTATGTGAGAATTGGCATGCAGCAAGAGTTAACGGCTTTGGTTCTTTTTTCGAGTTGAGTTCTGTCTCCAGGATTCTATATAGTCTTTCTCTGAACACGCTTTTCAACTCCTGTTTGCTTGACATACTATTTATCATGAGGGTCTGATTGAAACTAAGATATTTGTAATTGTCCTGTATGTTTAGTGGTTGTACCTCTCCATTTCCCAGGAAACTGTAGGTATTTGAGAAATCCCCAATTCCTTGATGTCCCCACGGGAAACCCATTTATATTAAACAGAATTTTTTTAAAAGTTAATATTATTTTAACTTAATGTAAAGTTAGTTTTCTGTTTTTGTAATATTAATTTGATTGATTCGAATCATTCAGTCAAACCCAGCTCACAGTTCATTAATCAACTCATTATAGTTTGTGCTTCAACCTTTCTTTTTTCTATTTAGCCTCCAGAACTACTGTAAGGTATTACTTCACAGAATGAATGAGGATGATATTTTGAACCAGAAAATCTCATACAAGCATATTTATATTCATATAGCCAATGACCACTCCCGGTAATGTAAGGATTTCAATGCAGGGTCATATATTTAAATCAGATCAGCCATTGAGCTTCTTCAGTGGAACAAATGTACATACACCCTAAATCCATTATAATCCTTTTTGGTGAGTCGAGTAAAAAATTAACTTAACAAAGACAAATTAAAATTTTCTTTAACAATGCTTAATCAGTAACTTAGCAACTGTATTTATATTTTAAAATTAGTTCTGTTAGAAAAGTCAAAAAGAGTAGATCTTTTATATTTTGCTCCAGAACTAAAACTTAAAAGAGGCTCAGTCTAATTAAGTAAAAGCTTTATTTACAGATAAAGTAAAACAGAAAAAGCGATCAAGACATCTTTGAAGAAAACAGCAAAAAGTTAAAGAGCGTAAAGAGACAAGAACCAAAGAAAGAAACTAACTTAGAAAGGAAATCTTTCTTGAAAAACAGGGAAGAGGATATAAGAAAAAAGTTTACTTAAAGACATCTAGAAAAAACTAAACCGAAAAAAGGACAACATACGAAGAAAACAACACAAAGACCAATAACATAAAAGAGGAGATATTTATAGCAAAACAAAAGTTAAACTAATTTAATAAAGGAAAAAGAACAACAGAATGGTAGGACCATAACATTAATGGTGGGGTGGGATTAAGCGGGTGAGGTGGTGGGCCCTCATCCTGAACACTTTTTTAGTTTAGAATTCTCATTATTTAAAAGTTTTGCAAAAATGAGACTGAATATATATTCAAAATCCTATGTAAAAACTATTTGTAGTAAATCTAAGCCATTGTTTTTAATAAAATTTTCCAAATATATGAATTTTGTTATATTTATTATTTTTGTTATAGTTATTAAATGATATTTCAGACAATCACATAATTTTGAAAAATGTTAAAATATTAAAAAAAATGGTATTCATAAAAACATTTCAACTACACTGGTAAAATCTGGTTCTTAAAATTAGAATTCATTTGGTAACAATTTTGTTACAGGCATTTAAAAAAATGCCTGTAAATATACAAAAATACACAACAAAGGATAAGTAACTCTGTTGTGTATTTAGTTCCCTTGTTACTATTTTGAATCTCCATTGAATTTGGGTTTACTGGATTCAACGTTCCAATTAACATTATTATGCAGTATTCAATTAAATAAAATAACAGATGACTAATCAACATTCAAATAGTTTTAATTTTTTTAAATATATTTTTCATGTTGTAGAACTGGTTGTTTCTACATTTAAATATTAAATGTTCTCACCAGGTTTTACATTGATAAGAAAATGTTGTCCTTCAACAAAAATATATGAATGCATCAGGGGGCTGTGAATAGTAATTATTCCATATTAAAGAGTCCCCTGACTACATTAAAAATTTTTGTTGAATGACAAAATTTTCTTATTGATGTAAGACCTGGTGAGAACTTAATCATTAGATAACCTTGTATTTTAATAATATGAAAAATATACCTTAACAAATTAAACTATCTGAAAGTTGATTGGTCATCTGTTATTTTATTTAATTGAATGCTGCATAACAGTGTTTAGTCCTTTATATCTATATCTTGTTCTAACATGAAAATTCATAATTCAGTAATTGCAATTTGTAATTTTTTCAATTGTCTCACACGACTCTACGCGTGTGACAATAGGCCAGGCGATCTTAGCGCTCAGGATCTACAGCTGCTCTAGAAAGGGTAGTTCCTTGCAGTTTATGAACCCTCACAGTCCAGCACAATATTAGTGACAGCATATGCTGTTCTTCTTACTGTTATCGTACTGTCATCAAACTCTATGTGGAAGCTAACCGGGCTCAAGCTGGTCTTAACTTAGTGCAGGCCACTAGAATTTTCATCATGATTTTGTATTTTGCTAGCAAATACCTAGTTTGAATTTCAAAAATTAGAAAAAAGTTAACAATGATATAACATTTCCGAATAACCATGATTTGTTATATCGAGAGGATAGTTGATGCATACAAAAGCTACAATTAAACTTACTAACAAATATCCTGTTTAAATTTTCAAAATCTGACAATTGTTTGCAGTGACATTATAAAAGCATCCCCTTTCACCTACCAAAACAGCACCCCAGGTGCAATCTGTTCATTACTAGTTGATGGTGGTGAACCATCAACTCCATCATGGAGGCGATGGTTGAGACCATCGCCTCGCATGAGTGTGCTCATCATCTCACCGCTGCAGCCTAACATGCAGACACTTGGGAAACCCATTATTATTAAACTCAAATCTTTTTAATTTATTTAATACTATTTTATTTAATGTAAAATTAATTCTACTATTACTTCCTTGAACAAAGTAAAGGAAGTATAGTGATCGCAAAAAATTTCGGTTTGCAGATTTCAACAGAAATATCCATTTTGCTCAACCCTGAATCCATTTTGACTAGTTTCGGCGTGACATCTGTACGTACATATGTATCTCGCATAACTAAAAAAAAATTAGCTGTAGGATGTCGAAATTTTGGATTTAGAACTGTTGTAATATCTAGATGTGCACCTTTTTTTTTATTTACAATTATGTAAATTACTGCATAATTTCAAGGACTGCTAACATCATTGGGCCACCCCTGTCTACAGACATTTCAGTTACAATTTCTTTTTATGAGGATCTGAAGAACATTATGTAAGAGACTAGGCCGAGAAACCTTGCCAAGCTCTAAGTGAGTGAAGAGGCCACCTGTATTTAGAATAATAATAATCCAAAGTTATTTAAGTCTGGAAAGTAGGGGAGTGCAGAACATAAGACAGGCAGAATATAAAACATCTGTTTTATATTGTGATCTAAGCAAACATTGCTTATATATATATATATTGAAATAAGCTAATATGTATTGAACTGTTATATATTAAACTAAGCAAACATAGAGTAACTTATTTGTATTGTTTGTTCCTTGAATGTTAAGGACAAATAAAATTAAGGGGTTGTAACTTAAGAATGTTATAGTTATGGTCGTTTCAGAATACATATTAAGATTCAGCATATAAAATACTATATAGAATACCTACCTTCTTTTCAATTCCAAATTTTACATTGACCAGTCTTATTAATATAAAATACTGCACTGCTTCAAATTGAATGCATTTCTGAGAATTTTAAAATTACTTATAAAATTTTTTTTTATCACCAGTCATTTAATACAATATGTTAGATTTTTATGTTCTGGATATTGTTATGTTACATAAACTTTTTTTTTTTTTTTTAATATCCGGAACCACCGTTAAGGTATATCTTCAGAGGATGAAATGATTGAATTGTAGAAAATGCCATGCCTGACCAGGATTCGAACCCGGGACCTCCAGATGAACGGCCGAGATGCTACCACTCGCACCATGGAGACCGGCTATGTTACATAAATTTAGTACTTCATTACTAGTTTTTCTCTCCTGAGATGACTGTCACTTTTACTTTTGGATCAAACAGAAATAAAAGGCCCCTGACAATAACCTGTACTGTTTATTGTAATCATATGATGGAACCTGTTAAGTACTTTCAAAGTAAGTCAATGCTTTTATTCTGCTTGACATAAAATCAAAAAGAAAAAAGATTTTCAGAATCACAAAATAATCATTCACTTACCACATGCTAAGAATTTCCTTTTTGTTTTGATATAGTTACTATTTGATTCTACTTTTTACATTGGAATTAAATTTGTCATTTTAAAATAAATCCTTATTTTAGTTGTTACAACATAATAAAGAAATTGATCACCTCTCGCTTATATTGGTCCAGAAATGTCTAAAGGCAGGCGAATGAAGAAGATGACAACAAAAAAGAAGAACCATGCCACGATGAGGTTCAAGCAGAGCCCAGCAAAGAACTAGCAGAAAGGACAGCCAAACTTCTCCTCACCAACTACCAATTTTCTTACACATACTTACGATTTACTTCAGCCAACACATGCGACTCCCTTCTGAAAGGGGAGAAGCATTGCTTCTACCAAATACTAGAGACCCAAAAAGCCAGTATTCCTGCCAGCCCGAAAGGTGCTAGCACCGAAAGGACTTCAGTGGATGGACTGAAGGGGAATCACACCGGGAGTACCAAGCTATTACACACCCAGTCTCTTGAATTCAGCCCCATTATTTCTACAAATGCCCAAAGGAACGAAACCCAAATACCAAATCCGTCCATAAACTAAAACTATAATCTATAACCGCCATTAAAAAAAATGATCCACCTGTTACAAGAAAGACACACAGCAAGGGACTGATCAGTCCAGGCTCTGAGAATTGTAGGGAGGAAATACAAACTCCAGCAAATCTTGCATTCCGTTCCACTAAACCTATACATTGGGGTACCAGGTCCCCAAAAATAAAAACTGATTTTAATATTAGAAACCAATATTTATTTAAGTAAATATAAAAACTATTAAGTTTCATTTGCTTAAAGTTACTTAAAAGTTATTTTACATTCCACTAAATTTCATAGTAATGAAAGAATAATATTGAAACATTTACATTTTTTGACAAACTTTTGCAGTATCCCTCTTTTTAAGGTTTTTTACTAATTTTCATCTCTACAACTGGCACAAACTGATGTGGTTTGACTTTCGAATACAAGCATCTTATACTCAGCACACTTAGTTAGTGGTTTTTATATCCTTGCATCACAGAGAGAAGCAAAAAGTTAACTTAAGTACCAAAATTTGAATCTGTATCTTTATTACTATCATCAAAATTTTAGTGAAAGATAACAATTTTTACATGTGCCCACAAACTATAAGTAAATACCCTTTTTTCAAGAGGCCACAAAAAAATCAGCCATAGCAGATAAGAGCTGAAATTTGGTAAAATGGCTTTTCAGATCATGGGATACCTCCACCAAAAATCTGATGATAACTGGAGATGGTAGACTGGGGAAGATTTTCAAAACTGGACTTCTTGACATGAAATGACCCTAATTACCAATCATATAAAATGGTTTTACTTGCTCAGCTTATAGAGCTTCATTAGCACTATATGACAGGCAAGAGTGAATAAAATCAAAATAATGTAATAACATTTATCAGCTAATAAATAATTATTCAAATAAAAAAAATTCACTAACCTGAACCATAATTATAATATGAGCTCCTTTTGAAGCTCATAATAAAAATAAGCTAATAGAAAAAAAAAAAAACAAATGAGTATTATTTGTAATAAGCTTGTAAATGATTCAATGATAGTGTTCTGAAAAACGTTCCAACAGATTATTGTACATATTCAAAACAAGCAGCAGACAACTAAAACTTCACTCCTGTCATGTAAAATTACTATAGTAAATTTTGTAAGTGGTTTACTAACTCTAAATAGAATAAAATTTGATCTAACTCATAATTTAAGGAATTAATCTCAGTTCATACTAAACAAAATAAGGGAAGAAAGGAAATATACAAACAGCAAATAAATGAGTTTGGATTAAACAGGCTTAGTTATGTTTTTATATTAATTCATAATAAGTTTTGTATTAAAGAGTAAAGAGTTTTAAGAGTTTGTATTAAAGAGTTGTTTTTAAGTCTTATAATATGGAGGAATTATTGTTTTAATGTAATACATGTGTTATTGTAACATTTTTTTTTATTGTTCCATCACACTGGTTACATTAATACTTTCAGCACCATTGTAAAGAAAACATGGAAAGGAAGAAGGTTAATTAAACAATGTCACATGAGAAAAACAGCAGCAATGAAAGTAAGAATATGACCAACTGGTAGATCTAGATCAAAATGTTAAGCTAGAATGCTACCTCTCACTGACACTGAACTATATTTACATTGAAGATATTATAAAGAATATACTAGAAGAAAGATGCATAAGGTTTGCTAATGACACCGTAACTTTCACTGATAGTACATATGCGTTTCAATGATTGTTAACTATCCTTCCTGGAGGAAGGAATGAAAATAAACTTTGGAAAAATTAAACAAATGAAGGTAAACAATAGATAGGATTTGGCAGTAAAGACATGTGAAATAAGAATAGAAAAAATAAAAAAGTTACAGATATTTGGGGATTTCTATTGGCAGAGGACTGGAAGAGCATCATGGAAACAAAATCGGGGAAGGCAAAGTAAGTCTTCAGTAAGAAGTGGAAATTAGTAAGTAAGAAGTGGTAAAAGTCTGGACTTAAATTTAAGGAAGAGGTTGGCCAAATGGTATGTATGGAATGTCTTATTGTATGGAAGTGAAGTCTGGACAATGAGGAATAAAGGAAGATGGAGAGAAGAAAGTGAGATCGGTGGATAAAGTGAGAAATGAGGAAGTAATAAACAGGATTAAAGAAAGTGCACAAAAGAAAAGGAAACAGATTAGAAAACAGTAGAAGGAGAAAGGAAATAAGGAAGAAGAATAATGAAATTAATAGATGAGATAAATATTGGAACTACAAAACAGAAGAAAAGGCTTAGGACAGAATTAGATAGACATCAAGGCACCTGTGTCAGCAGAACATCCGATGATGATGAAGTGTGGCCCTGTGTACTGCCATCATAGTATAGTGAATGTCTACAAAGTAAGCCTCTCCCACATCTGAGAGTGACGTTAATGTTACTTTGGCTCATTTATTTACATCAGTAGAACTAACTGGTTTGAGTAAAAAATGTTTCTGTTAATATAAAAGAATTTCTTTTAAGATGAGCTCTTTTACATTTCTCAGCTCAAGTATTTATAAATTTTTATATTTTAATTTAATTTCATTTTACAAAAGCAACACTTTTGAAATAAGAGAGGGATCCTTTAGACATTAAAAACTATTGACCGATATCACCAACATCGTGAATCGGCAAACTCCTTGGTAAAATGATAAATGCTCGTTATTATGATTATTAGAACGAAAGCAACTTCTTTCATTGTATCAAACCAGCTATAAAAAGCGTTATTCTACGACTAATATTATAATTCTTAAGAACGCTGTACAGAATGCTTTTATTAATAAGAAACACTTCGTAGGCGTATTTTTTGATCTTGAGAAAGCATTTGACATGTCCTGGTGGCATCAAATTTTAAAACAAATGCATGATAGGGACTATGTGGAAATCTCCCTGTGATTTCGCCAGCTATTTATCCCAGCGAAATAAAAAAATATGTGTTGGCAACACCTATTCAAGAAGTAGGTAATTACAAAATGGAATTCCATAGGGATCACTCCTTAGCCGTACTCTGTTTACAATTGGTGTCAGTAGGGTTCTACAAACGATACCAATGGACAAAAGTAAATGTATGTATGTCGATGATCTAACTATCTTCTATGCCAACACGAAAACTGCAAGGTCCGGTATAAGTTGCAACGAGAAATAAATGATATCATTGATATGCCTGAAAAGGCTGGCTTTAGGTTCTCATCCGAAAAGTTATGCACCGTACATTTCTGTCGCTTTAGAGGAGTGCACCCTAGTCCATGACTAACAATAAAAGATGTTGAAATTCCATATAAAAAAGAAGTCATGTTTTTGGGATTAATCTTCGATAAAGGTCTTACATGGCGTCCATATGTACATCAATTAGCAGGGAGATACAAACGAACATTATACTCGAACATAATCAAATGTATATCAATATCAATTGGGATCAGATCAACAGTCTATGTAAATAGCCACCACCATGGCTACTTCCGTCGACCCTTTATCGACTGGATTTAGCACCTTTTAAGCAAAGTAATTGTCGGGAATAATTCATAGTTTTCGAGAGATTGTAAGCGAACATGATCAGGAGCTGGTTTATATACGGGTGGCTCTAAGACTGCGCACGGGGTTGGCAGCGCCTTACATTGTGCGGGAGTCAGACATTCATGGTCCTTGTCGGCTGTTGTATCTGTTTTACTGTGAAGTTGTATGCTATTTGGCAAGTTCTGAGGTATTGTGAACACTATCATGTAACATCCTTTTTGATTTACAGCGACTCGATGAGTAGCCTCCCGCCACTACAAGATACGTGCTCAGTAGAGCCCTTCATGAAAGTGATACTTGAACTGCTCCAAGTGCTACACAAGAAGGCCAGCAAGGGCACTTTCATGTGGATCCCGGAACATTACGGCATTACTGGAAACTAGGATGCCGATGAGGCAGCTCGAGTGGCTGCACAACAATGTTTAGTCCTTTATTTCCATACCTTGTTCTAACATGAAAATTAATAATTCAGTAATTGGAACATTGAATCCAGTAAACCCAAATTCTATTTTAACAATGATTTGATTTTAACAAGGGAACTAAATACGCAATAGAGTTACTAAGTGCCTATACAAAATTGTTATAACCAAATGAATTGTAATCTTAAGAACCAGATTTTAACAGTGTAGTTGAAATGTTTTTATGAATACCATTTTTTTTTCTTCATATTTTAACATTTTTCAAAATTATCTGATTCTCTTAAATATCATTTAATAATTATAACAAAAATAATAAATATAACAAAATTCATATATTTGGAAAATTTTATTAAAAGCAATGGCTTAGATTTACTACAAATATATTTTACACAGGATTTTAAATATATATTCAATCTCTTAATTTTTTGCATAACTTTTAAATAATGAGAATTCTAAAGTAAAAAAGTGTTCAGGATGAGGGCCCACCACCTCACCCCGCTTAATCCCACCCCACCATTAATGTTATGGTCCTACCATTCTGTTGTTCTTTTTCCTTTATTAAATTAGTTTAACTTTCGTTTTGCTATAAATACCTCCTCTTTATGTTATTGGTGTTTTTTCCGTATGTTGTCCTTTTTACGGTTTAGTTTCTTCTAGATGTCTTTATACAAACTTTTTTCTTATATCTGCTTCTCTTTTATTCAAGAGTTGATTTCCTTCCTAAGTTAGTTCCTTTCTTAGGTTCTTGTCTCTTTTATGCTCTTTAACTTTTTGCTGTTTTCTTCAAAGATGTCTTGATTGCTTTTTCTGTTTTACTTTACCTGTAAATTAAGCTTTTACTTAATTAGACTGAACCTTTTTTAAGTTTTAGTTTTGGAGCAAAATATTAAAGATCTACTCTTTATGAATTTTCAAACAGAACTAATTTTAAAATATCATTACAGTTGCTAAGTTACTGATTAAGCATTGTTAGAGAAAATTATAATTTGTTCTTCTAAGTTAATTTTTTACACAACTCACAAAAAAGAAGTGTAATATATTTAGGGTGAATGTACATTTGTTTCACTGTAGAAGCTCAATGGCTTAACCAATTTAGATATATGACCCTGCATAGAAATTTTTTTAATTTCCTGGTCAATGACCAGGAGTGGTCATTTGGCTAATAAATAGCCAAATGATATATTACAGTTAAAGAAGTGTAATATATTTAGGGTGAATGTAAATTTGTTTCACTGTAGAAGCTCAATGGCTTAACCGATTTAGATATATGACCCTGCATAGAAATTTTTTTAATTTCCTGGTCAATGACCAGGAGTGGTCATTTGGCTATATAAATATGTATGTATGTATAAGATTTTCCAGTTGAAGCATAAACTTTAATGAGTTGATTAATGAACTGTGAACCTATATAGGTCTGTGTGAGCTGAGTTTGAACTGAATGATTCAAATCAATCAAATGAATATTACAAAAATAATAGAATTAAATTTACATTAAATTTAAAAAAATTCAGTTTAATAATAATGGGTTTCCCGTGGGGACGACTACTTGTGACACTAGAGTGATGGGGTGATGTGATGCGAATATCTCGTGCTAGGCTAGAGCAATCATCACCATCAACTGATAGCAAACAAGGTGGTGCCCCTGGGACACTATTTTGGACTAATTTGTTTTTACTAATTACCTTCTCTTTGTCCCTTCCAGCGTGTTTTGGACAGATCTGGCAATCAAAGAGCTCTTCCCCGCCATCTTCGGATTGCTACTGAAAAACAATACACGCGGAGTAAAAAAAACTACCTTCCACTTGCGTCAGGATCGGATCGGAACTCGAGTTCCCCCTGAGGGGAAAAACACCCGCCAAGTGGCGTTACTGTAGCCACACCACTCCCTCCATTCCTCAAGATTGGAACTGCGGGAGCGACAGTGCTTTCTCTCCCTCGCATATGGTTTCCTATGTGCGCATGCACACAACAACAAACACCACGCCCGCTGGATCTGTGTAGCGCACAGTTCCATACAAAGTTTTTGTATCTTTTTCATAAACTGGGAGATGGCTACTAACATTAAACTTAAGGATTATATATTGTGCATGTATAATAAAAGGATTTTTTTAAAAATCTGATGTGGACACTTCCTGATTTCCTTGTACGAATATTCAAAATTAATACGATTCTAAATTATAATATTCAATTAATATTAAATAATTAGATGTTTCACAAGTCTATTACATATACGTATACGTAATAATGACTATTAAATTACATACACATTTTTAAAAGTCCAAAAAATTTTATTTCATTAATAACTTCTGATTTGGTTTTCATTAATTTTTTTATTGTCATTATTGAATTATTATAATTTTTTTTTCACAATCACGGGTTAATAATTATTAATAAATCAATATATTAAAATTAAAAAAAAAAAGAGTGAGATGAAGTCAGATGTGCCTTCCTTTGTAAGATCCAAATATTTCATTAATTAAAATCTCATCTCACAACTAGATGTTACAAAAGTCCAAAATTTCAACATTGCGTTATTGAGGCATGGGAGATATGAACGTATAGACGTCATGCTGTTATAGTATATGGTTTTATAAAAGTTATTATAACTCCCCAAATATATTGAAGTACACAAAATAAATTTATAATTAATTAAAGTGATAAACATTGTTAAATTGTTACGTTAATAATATTTATAATGGTATTTTGTTAATATTATTTCATTTGTATGTTAATAGTATTTAAATAATTCAGTCTTTGTCTAGTGGTCAG